>QLPN01004910.1:0-13526 GCA_003314395.1 Albatrellus ellisii | reverse complement strand
TTTGTTGCTAATAGACTATATACCATTTTCTTATTTAATGTGGTGTAGAAAAAGCAGTAGCAAAGCAGGGAGTGAAGTGTTCAGGCAAGATTGTTTTCTATACTTGGATTGGTAAATTGTACTGATGAATTGCACTGTTGTATTATACATACATATTCCCTCCCATCCTAGGCAAGGGCACAGGGTTTATGGTGGAAAGACAGATGGGGAGGTGATTGGGATTGGTGCATTGGTTTGGAAATTGGAGTTAGTTTGTGGACTGGGATTGGTGTGTAAATAGATAGAGAAATGTTTCCTTTTATTCCCTATTGCAACAGCATCTGGATACTGTGACAGATGATATCCTATTACTCCTTGGTCTGTAAATGGGTAGAGCACTGTTTCATTTTATTTTCTGTTGCAGCAAGCTATGTATACTTTCACAGATGATGTCCTATTACTCCATGTTGCAATGCAACAGGTTTTTACAGGGCAGGGACAGGGACATTGGTGAGGAATGTTGCAATGCAATAGAATAGGTCTCTACTCCATAGCTGGAGAGGCAATTGGAATTGGTCTGTAGGTTGGGATTGATCTGTAAGTTGGACTTGGTCTGTAGGCAGATACAGTAATGTGTCCTTTCATTTTCTGTTGCAACAAGGTATGTATACTTTCCAACATGATGCCTTATAACTCAATGTTGCAACACAACAGGTTTCTACACTAGTAATAAATAAAGAAAAGATAAAAGATAAAGAAGCTTTATAGTACTTGGAGTAAAACTCACAACTCAGTATATAAATACTGTAGTACTATAAAGGAAAAGAGATAGAGTCCTTACTATAAGTAGGAGCTAAGCTCAGCTACTGTTGTTAATACAACACTTATAGTAAGTAAGATAAAAAAGAAAAAAGAAAAAGAAAAAGAAAACACATTACAAGGTGCCAAAGCAAGTGCCTTGTAACATCAACCACTTCAGACAATGAGATGGGGAGAGGTTGTAGGTGTGGACCATGATGCACACAGCATACTCCCAGAAGTTAGAGGAGAGTCTGGTGTGGTATAGGAGGGACAGAGTGTGATCTAGGACTGAGTGGTTCCAGTGCTCTGCATACCCATTCTGCTGTGGTGAGTGTGGTACAGTGCATTGATGACTGACTCCTCTGTCTGTGAGTAGCATAGTGACTGATGCATTGAGGTATTCCCCCCCTCTGTCAATACACAAAGCAGTGGGCCAGCACCCAAAGAGTGTGTGAGTGCAGGCAAGGTAATGCTCAAGTACCTGTGACAGCTGGGACTTCTGATGTATGGGATATATGGTGCCAAAACTGGAGTAATCATTGATAAAGGTTGTGAAGTAGATGTTTCTGGAGGAGACTGATGCAGTGCCAACAGGCCTGACCAAGTCTGAATGGATGAGGCTAAGCACTTCAGTGGCACATGATCATGGAAGCTGAAAGGAGCTTCAAGGAAACTTGCCTTGTAGGCAACTGACACAAGGGGCTGTGGTGAGTGAAGGTGAGGGAGTGTCAGGACATACTTATTTTTCTCTTCATTTTACTATTTTTTCCAATCTTATGACTCAAGATCTACAAGAGATATCTTATCTCATCTTATTAGATCATTTGTATATCTTATCATGGTTATCTATGACTCATGTTCTCACAGTTGCTTATTGATGCTATGCAATGCTGCACATTGCTTACTGATAGTTCTCACAGATGCTGTGCATCTTACTTACATGTACCTGCCCTATAGTGACTGTTGGAAATACCAACAGTATCTGTTCAGCTTCACTATATTTATCACTTACATGTCTTCTTTACATACTTACTGACACACGTTCTACCACTTACATCACTATACCACATTTGTGTAGCACGTACTACACCCCCACATACAACCCCATGTTTACACTCCACCTGAACTCAGTTCAGAGCACACTACTTATACTTGGCCCCCCACTTTCTTACTGCTATATGGCATTATACAAAATGTCATACATCTCCCCACTCTGCACCCTAGTGCGCACCACTTACCACCACACCCTCACTACTGCCTATACCATCTGCTTCCTTCTCTTCATCATTGGCTCATGTCTGTGCAAACAGTGACAGCACATGGTATGTGTGCTGATCTCTTTAGTATATATAGGACACTTCTATAGCATGTATTCTTTAGCTTTATACATCTGGGATATCCACCTTTCAGTGTGACTTCATCCTAAGTGTATTGTCTCATCTCTCACCTCTTACTTTTGTGACCTTGCTGTCAAGCATGAGCCTCACAGGGAGGAGAGAATCCAGATAGTTGTGATGGTTGAATGCAGGAGACAATGGCCTCCAAAAGATGACCAAGCTGCTCATGCCATAGATGGATGGTAGGTGAGTTGTGGGACCCAATGGATGCAGTGGGGGTGAGATATACCCAGTAGGTTCCTCTGTGGAAGTGACCAGCACTGAATACTTTGTCATCCTGAGATATGACACACATGTTGTTGTCATAGACAATCCAGAAGCCAAGTTGATCTAGGTGACTGATGGAGAGAAAGCATCCAGAAGCTTCAGGGACATGCAGGACTTTGGAAAGAGAGAGCAAGATGACATCATTTGAAGGTAATGTGTGTTGTTGTGCACTGGAGCCTCTACCTGGACAGGGAATGCTTGGCCTGTTCCCAACAGTAACAGTATGAAAAGTGAGCATTTCATATGTGGTGAAGTCTTCACAATAAGTTGAGATATGATCACTACACCCAGGATCAAGCATCCAGGCACTAGCTCTCCCATTGTAGTGGCAATTATCAGGCAGGACTGTAGAAGTTATGGTGTTTATACTAACACCATCTTCAGGTCTTTTGTGATGTGAATGGGAGTCAGAGTTGCATTGAATGGAGATAGGACTGGATTGTTGGAACATGGAGAGAGTGGAGTGAAGTTTCTGGGTTGTGTATCTAATGCTCATGACAGTAAGGGTTGAGGAAATGAGCAAAGATGAGGCAATATGAGAGTAAGAGTTGAGGATAAGAGTGTGGATTGACAAGACATCAAAGAGCAAGGATAAGATGATGTGAGAGTAAGAGTTGAGGATAAGAGTGAGGATCTACAAGATGCAGATGACCTGGGCAGGGCCCATAACCTGTTGACAAAAGGCCATGTGCAGAGGAGAACTGAAAGAGTTCTTATTGTATATGATAATCCTGTGGCCTACTTATAGATGAAGTGTGTATGTTAGTGTACTGAAGGGTACATGTGTGTACAGTAGAAAGATAAAAAAGGAAGGAGGACATTAGTCAGGGCATGATTGTCAATAGAGATTATGAGAGTCCTACCTCAGCCAATGAAGAAGTGCTGAGGAGGTACAGTGATAAGGTAGAGTATATATGGCAAGATAGAATTAGAGAGGAGCTTGAACCATAAAAACAAAGAAGGATCCCATAAGGGGAAACAGAGTGGGTCAATCAGATAAGACATACACAAGATATAATATAAGTATGACCAGCATCCTAAGGTAGAGGAAAAACCAACATTGAGCACCACTGAATATCACCCATGAAAAACCCATACCCATAAGCAATGATGGAATGCAGTAGTATTGTAGAATACAAATAGATAGAAAAACACTTCTTAAACTGTAGAAACACAAAGCCAAACAGAAACATCCATTGTGTGGTTACTATTGTAGACTGGAAAACCCATAGACCTGCAAAAAGTGACAGAAAGAGAGGAATGATGGAAGAAGATTTAGGTAATTCTTTTAAATCTTCATATGATTTGGGAGTAATGACTCCATCATCATCTTCATCTGTAATGTCATCTTCATCTTCAATAATGCCAAAGGGAACTTCCTCATATCCTTCATCAAGAACTGGTAGAATGGATGGAGGTGTATCTTCTTGAAGTCATCGAGCATAATGTGGTTTAGCCATCATCTTGGGTGAGTATTCCATCTGGTAAAGGGAATAAATGGCTACCAAATGTATCACTTGAGGATTCTCTTTGTGGTACCTCTTGAGCATATCAGGAACATCTTCCATCAATACTGAAGCAGGTTCCCAAGAATTCTCTTCTGCAGGGTAGTCCTTCCATTTGACCAAATATTGAACTTTACCTCAAGAAAGATGGCTATTGAGGATTTCTTTGACTTCATATTCTTCAACACCATTCTTGATAATAGGAGGAGGGGGAGGACAAATTTCTCATTCAATAATAACATCTTTGATAAAAGGATGAAGTTTGATGACATGGAAAACTGGATGAATCTTCATTGTCTTTGGAAGTTTGACATGATAAGTATTGTTGGAAAGTACTTTAAGTACTTCATATGGTCCAAGACATTTATGGTCCAGTTTCTTCATTGGTCTGCCTGTGTTGATATTAGTGGCTTCAAGCCATACTTTATCACCAACAGCATAATTGGGAGTTTTGCCCTGATGTTCATCATAAAACCTCTTCATGTCCTCTGCTGCCTTCTTCAATGACACCTCTGCTTCTTCTCTGATGCATTTGAGCCCTGCTACAAACTTGTCCATGGAATCGATACTGGTAGACATATGAGGTTCATGGCCCATTTGTGGATCTTGTCCATAATTCAGCATAAATGGAGAATATTTTGTTGCTGAATGAACTCAATTGTTATAAGTGAATTCAGCCATAGGCAACCAACTAGCCCAATTGTTTTGTTGATGATTGATGAAGAGATGGAAGTATTGCTCAATTTCTTGATTTATCCTTTCTGTCTGACCATCAGTTTGGGGATGATAGGCTGTAGATGTAGCTGTTTGAATCCCCAATAAATGATTCAATTCATGCATGACTTGTGATGCAAATTAAGGTCCTCGATCTGAAAGTACTTTTTCTGGAAGACCATGATGTTTCCAAACATGATCTCTCATAAGGTGTGCCATTCCTTCTGCTGTAACTGTCTCCATTGTTGGAATAGCATGAATCATTTTTATGAAACTATCCATGACCATGAGGATAGAATCATTGCCTTGGCTTTCAGGCAATTTGACAATGAGATCTGTGGAGATGATCTGCCAAGGATGTAAAGGGATTTCATTAGGCATCAACTCTCCATGTGGTTTCATAGGGAAAGTTTTTGTCCTTTGGCATAAATTGCATCCTTTGACATATTTCTCCACATATGATGCTATATCTGGGAACCAGAAATGTTGTCAAACCATTTCCAAAGTTTTCTTGTAACCTGGATGTCCTGCAAGGGGTGAATCATAGCAGGTCTTCATCAGTTCAGTGTACATTGTCTCTGGAACATAAAGTTTCCCATCATAGAAAAGCATCTTCTTATCATCTTCACTCCATCATGCAAACATTGCAGTTTTCCTCAAGTCTGCATCCAACTTGTCCCAAATGATATAGTCATGGTCTTCTTTTTGCACATCCATAATTCTTTTTAAGATAGGGGGACTGAGTGCTACAAGTGAAATCTTGTGTTTGAAAAATGCTGGCTTGAGCAAGATGATGGTCTTGTTGTCATCTTCTACCCCCTCCTTATAGTCTGAACATCTCAAGAGGAGATCAGGGCAAACATTGGTAGTGCCAGGCTTGTGGACCATATCAATCTGGAAATGAGACAAATAAAGCAACCAATGAGCTTGATGATGATTGAGTTTCTGGGCTGTTATGAAGTATTCCAAGTTTTTGTGGTCAGTGATGACTTGAACAGGGTGAATGGAACCTTCAAGGTAATGATGCCATGCTTCCAGAGCACAAATGATGGCTAACATCTCCTTGTCATATATGTCGTAGTTACACTCAGCAGGTGACAAACCTTTACTGAGGTAAGCAACTGGGTGCCACTTGTTACCCTGGTGAAGCTGTGAAAGAACTGCACCAGTAGCACAACCAGAACTATCCACTTCAACTCTGAATGGATACTGCTCATCTGGAAATACTAAAACCAGTTCAGAATACACAGCATCTTGTAAGTGAGTGAATGCCAACTGCTGGTCATCATTCCAATGCCACTTGACATCCTTCCACATAAGTTCATTCAGGGGTTTAGTGATATTGGAGAACCCAAGAATAAAATGATGATAAAAGTTGCAAAAACCCAAAAATGAGTGAACATCATGAAGGTTCTGTGGGATTGGCCAGTCTTTGATACCCTGTACCTTGACTGGATCCATAGCAATCTTGTCAAAAGAAATCTTCAGGCCAAGGAAGTTAATTGATGTTTGTTCAAATTCGCATTTTTCTGGTTTGAGATAGAGCTTATTATCTGCAAGTATTTGAAGGACTTCCTGTGTGACCTTCCAATGTTCTTCTAATGTTGCTGTGAAAATCAAGATGTCATCCATATATACCACTACCACTCCTCTGGAGATGAGACCACAGAAAAGGTGCTTCATCATTGTTTGGAATGTGGCAGGGCTATTGCAAAGACCAAAGAACATGACAAGAGGTTTGAATAAACCTTTGTTAGTGACAAAGGCAGCTTTCCATTCATCACCATCCTTGATTCTGACATTGTTATAACCCCAACGGATGTCCATCTTGGTAAAATATTGCACTCCATGAAGACAATCAATCAATTCTGAAATAAGAGGAAGTGGATAGCTGTTCTTGATTGTCATATCATTGAGCTTGCAATAATCTTGAATGGGTCCAAGATCTCCAGATTTCTTTTTGATAAGGAAGAAAGGTGAAGCCATAGGAGATTCTTAAGGTTGAATATGACCACTCTTCAAATTTTCTTCAATGAACAACTCCAATTGTTTCTGTTTGTCTAGGGAGAGACTATAAACTTTACCAGCAGATGGTTTTGTGCCTGGTTTAAGTTCAATTGCATGATCCCATGGACATCTTGGAGGAAGAGAATTGAAGGCTTCTTTGTCAAATACCTGTTTGAAATGATGATATGCTTTAGGTACCATATCTTCAAAATTCTTCTTCAACTTCTTCTTTTCTGCTTCAATAGCAAGATCTTGGCTAATATTTTGAATGGCTGCCTCCATTTCTTTTTGATTGACCATAACCATCAATATCTGATCTTCTTCTTCTTCTTCTTCTTCTTCTTCAGCTGCAATCCATTCTTTGGCTTCTTGATGTATGGCTCAATTTTGCTGTTTCATCAACTTTTTATTTGATTTCCATACCTGTCTATCAGCTTTGAGACATACTTCACATCTGCAGGGGCATCGGGTGAAATGTATTTTTCCCTGTAACCAATCAATTTCAGGGTTATGGATTTTCAACCATGATTCACCAACAAGGACATTCTTTTTGCCCAAATTGCAGACTGCAAAGGTAGCATGTTCAGTATGGCCATTGATAGTCATGATGAAATCAATCATTTCTTCAATAGATCCTCCTTGATCAAGCAATCCATCAACATTGTATACTGGTATTGGTTTTGCAAGTTTTTTTGTATTTAAGTTGTTTTTCTTGATCTTTGTTGACATATAATCCAGTGGCTCCTGAATCTAATAGAGCATCTACTTCTAGGATCACTCCTGTGTCCACTGTTTTGATTTTGAGTTTCATTTCAGGGAAACTTGTAATGTTGAATATTGCTCTTCAGATGTATTCCTTTTTCTCTACAGGAGGAGTAACCTGTTGCACTTGAGGCTTCACTTCAGACTGAGAGTAAGATGGAACAATGCATGTTAAATAAATTTGGGTACAAGCATTGAGATGATCAATGTCCATATCATCAGTCTGAAGTATATAAAACCTATTATAGGACAGTGAACTCATGCTCAGTTCCCATCCAACCCAAAACCCAGCTGTTGTGCTCCACTCTTTGAGCCCATTGGATCATTTAGTCTGAGACCACATGCCTGGAACTCCCTCTGCATCTCTGCCAAGAAGTCTGCCTCATTCAGTGCATGCATCTCTTGAAGGGTCCTCACATTCCCCCTTCATTGTTGTCATTGTCCCTGAGGATGTCTTGGTTCTTGACAATCTCTTGCAAAATGTCCTTCTTTTCTGCAATTGAAGCAAAGTTGTGGGCATGGTCCTCTAGTCCTATCAACATCCATGGGTTCCCCAGCAGGAGCTGCAGCAGGAGTAAACTCTCAACAAGGAGTGAAATTCCACTGTTGTCCTTGTGATCATCTGTATGATTGCTGTTGCCCCTGTGTCTGTCTTCTTCCCCAAGTAGATTCGAAATTTTGCATGTCTTGCCAGACATACACCCTGAGTCTCGCTCCCCTGATCCAACCATCTAAATCTCCAGGAAGTAGTGTTTCCACATAGCAGGACTGGAGAAGGGGATGATTCATTCCCTTCTTGAACAATGTGCATAATGCTCCATTGTTATATCCAGACACTGTCTTGTAGAGGAGGAATTCAGTGATGTATTCCTCAATATGTTGACTTCCTTGAGAAATATTGGTTAATTTCTGTTGAGCCATCTGTTCTTCATTGTGATCTCCAAAAGTTATCTTCATCATTGTCAAGAGATCATCAAAATCTTTAAATGGCTCATCATGTTTCATAGGCTCAGCCCTATGTGCTTCAATTTGTCACAATATCCCTTTCTTCCATTCTTCTGTGTATCCTCCTTTGATGTAGGACAATATGACTGTTATTTTGTCATTGTCATGATATTTGGGATGGGTGCATAGGACAAGATAGATTTGATCCAGATACAACCAGAATTTCTTTTTGTCACCATCAAAATGAATTGGTTCTGTGACACAAACTTTGGGGAGGTGGACCTGGGGTGGCTGGCCTATGCCTCAATCTGAAGAGGAACCTGCACCTTCTACCATTGTTAAACAGTTCAGAATATTCTCCACTGTCTCCTGTTGTTTCTGGAGCATCTTCTGCTGATCTGTTATTACCTTCATCATCTCTGCCATAGTGGGTTGATCTTGGTCTTGATCCATATGACCAGATGCTGCAGATGGAGGTTGTAGAGTTGCTGCTAAGGCTGTACCAAGATCCTCAATTTCTAAGTCTAAGCAGAGGGATGACAATGGCTCTTGATCTTCTAAACTCACAAATTGATTCCTCGAGTGTGATTTGGGTTCTTTGCTCTCTTCTCTGTGTCATGGAGGGGACTGCTGTCTCCAACTCCAAGTGTTCCACTGGTCTCTGGATTCTTGTGACAGATTGCTCAATTATCCATCAAATAACTTCACTAATTGTTCCTGTACTTCTGTGATTGAGCAATGTCAAATTGATTGCATGCTCAGTCATAAAACAGAAGCACTATATTTTCAATAAAATGTGTGGATGATGAAACAAACAAACAAGAAGATCACAAAAATGCAAAAAGGAGGTATGTCTACACTAGTATGTAGACATTTCTGGTCCTCCTGCTATATAGGACATGAAATGATGATGAGGGTTAATGTGGAATGCATGATCTGGATGGGTTGCTAACTTGAGTGGGACAGGGGGAGGGATGAGGGAGGGATCATTGTAGTATTGATACAACAATTCCCTAAATAATGTAGGAGAGTACTTAATGTGGTACCTCCTATCCTGATTCCTCCAACATTCTGACCTAGGATCTGGAAACAACCAGAGGGGAAATCTTTCATAGTTGGTCAAAGGTTCACTTCAACATTGTATGATGATACATGCATGCCACACTAGAAGGCAATGATGTAGATGAAGTTGGACAGTGGAGGGGTGGGTGACAGGGAGGAGTGAATAAAAGTTGACACTTAGACCTTGATCTAAGAGTTGCTCTGTCCTAGAGCAAGTGTGAGGGGGATGAGGGCAGTGTATAGAAGGGGTGAGCAGTTCCTGAGCTGTCAGAAGACCCACACTGTTCCCAGGTATCCTCTGATCCAAAGTGGTTCTCCCAGAACATCCACAATTGCATATCAATCTGTCCACTCCAAGGGTTCACCACATGTGAGCTGTGGAGGATGTTGCTGGGCAAGAGGTGGAGGTGAATGGGTTGAACACTATAATGTCCAATGAGGAGTGGAGGAGTGGAGGAGGGTGAGCAAGGGACATATATGTGAGTCCACAGGCTACAGATACACTCACTCTCATGCTTTTGCCACTTGCAGTGATGGCAATAAGTGAGAGGAGGATGAGGAAGGAAGAGGACACAGCAAAAAGGTTCTTCTTCACATTTGGGTTTGCATATAAACCCTATGGCATAGAAGGGGTTGCAGATGAAGTGAAGGTGGAAACACCTGTCTGCAGGAAAGGGGGGAAGAGGAAAGGTGTGGCAAGGGAGGGAGTTCTGATCAATTGTGAGGCCAATGCTACATCAAAGCCAAACAACTGAAAGAAAAGCTAAAACAAATAAAAGGATGATCACACTTAGACTAGCAGATATCCCAGATATATAATCAGCTAAATAGAACAAGAGAGAAGAGACACTACTGTACCTAGTGGATATCCTAGATGATCAGAACTGGGGAATAAACTGCTAGGAGTCCTACATATATATAGTATGCTGGAGAGTGCACAGACCATACTGTACAGTATAGGGCAGGAGAATGAGAAAGTAAAGTAATGATGTCATACCTAATAATAGAAGGGATGCATAAGTGCTGACTGAGGCTCCACAGTAACTGTGGGAGTGATTGGTGATACTCCGCAGCAGGTATGAGAAGGATTGGTGAGCATGTGCAGTAAGGGTGAGAAGAATGAGTCATAGCTAAATATAGAACAGGCTGATTGGAGATCAGATGACATACACATCATCAGCCAATAAAGACAAACAAGAGAAATGCATGGCTGTGAGAATCACTTTGATAGATCAGGAGTGATTGTAAGATCTATGGTAATAAAGACATAAGAAAAATAGGAAAAATGAAGAGAAAAATAGAGAAAATAAGAGTGGCCTGACAGTAGCACTCACAGCCTGCTCTCCAGGACATCCACTGGTGTGTGCTAGTGCAGTTTCCCCAGCTGAAATGTGGCATCAAGTGCTAAGAGTGGCCTATCAGATGGTCTTAGGGTTCTGTTCAAGTGCTCCTGGTAATGAGACAGTTGCAGTAAGCAATGTAAACATTCCTGATGATGAAGAGTGGGATAAATGAGATAGTGATTATGATAGCTCCAGTGACTATACAAGGTGTTGACATGCATTTGCTTTGCACACTAGCACCCACTCCCCACACTTATGTTACATCAGCATAGTCTGTGCACAGCACTTACAAGTATATTAGGTCTTGTGTTAGGACACTGATCTTTAGTTGATCTTTCTACATCACTCCCTCCCTAGCCAGCATACTCACTCACTACTACTATACTTCAGCAATGCTAGGGTTGTAACATCTCTTTCTGGGCTGTGGTCACACCTCTCCCTCATCCTCCTTGAATGGAGTGACCAGCCTCAGGTATGACTGCCATACTGAATCTTTACACATCATCACAAGGATCCAGAGTGACAAGTGTAGGATGTCTTAGCAACACTTAGTGACTTTTGAGTTCTTAGACTTAGTTCTTAGGGTTTATGAAGCAAGATGAAAACAAGCTTAGATCAAGCACAGTATAGGAGAATCCTAGTATTGTGAAGTTGACAATGCTGGGGTTTAAGACCACCAGGCTTGCCACTACTTATACTAAAGATGTATCCTAAAGATAGTACAAGTTGTCAAAACATGGGCAAAGCAGTAAACAGCAGATTGAACATCACAATATAGAGATAGGCTTGTGAGCCCAGGTGGAGATAAATGAACCAAGAGGACAGCAGTCCAGAGGTCTTACATCCGAGAGATCAAAGACAAGATGCACAATAGAATGGGAAGTGCACTGGAAGAGAAGAGAAGAGGTGTACCAGATGTAGAGGGTACACAGAGGACAGAGAGAGCTGCATAGAGCAGGTATGTCAGAAGAGAGGTAAGAGAGTATAAGAGATATTCACCTCAGCAACATGCAGAAGTGCTGAGGTGAGATGATGACAAGGTAAAGAAGATATAGTAAAGGCCAAATAGAGTTAGAGAGGAGCCTGAATTGTAAAGAGAGAAACATATAAAAATAAGATGAGATAAAGAAAGAGATACACAAGATGTATTAGTGTGCTCAGCATTGCATAGTAGTAGAAAATCAATACAAGGAGATAAAGTTCACTGATCAATGATGATTGCACAGCAATCAATGAGGTCATATGAACAGAGATGCATCTATAGTGAGCTAAGTAAATAGCCACAAGCATGAGAAATAAACAAAAGCAAACAAAGATGAGATAAGATGAGTCCTTGCTAATTGTATTATAATAGTTTTTAGCAAGTAAATGCAAAATAAATAAAGATAAATGAAATAAGCTGCCTTATAGTACTTGGAGTAAAACTCACAACTTAGTATGTAAATGCTATAGTACTATAAGGGAAAAGAGGTAGAGTCCTTACTAAATAGAGTGGAGCTAAGCTCACAGCTGTAGTAAAACTATGTGCTAAAATAGTCAGTAAGATAAAGGAACAGAAAGGAAAGAAAAATAAGTCCATTATGAGGCACCAAAGCAAGTGCCTCACCACACCTTCACTGTAGCTGTGAAGATGCAGAATGGGACATTGGAGATCTGTGCCAGGCAGAGTATAAGACACAAACAGTAGCACAGCAATGACATGCACTGTTGTGGACATGAGCAGCAGCTTGTTCCTCCATGCTAAGAGTGGCCTATTGGACAGTCTTAGGGAAAGTTTGTGATAACTATACCCCTGGTAACAAGGTAGTTGGTATGCACTTGGTAAGCATAGTAAACATTCCTGATGACAATGAAGAGTGGGATCAACAAAATAGTGATGAGGGTAATACCACCAATGACTAAACAAGGATCCAGAGTGATGAATATAGGATGTCTTTAGTGACACTTAGAGTGACTTAGAGATCTTAGACTTAGTTCTTAGAGGATGAAGTGAGACTGTAGTGGCTTAGGTCAAGTGCAGTATAGGAGAATCCCTAGATTGTGAAGTTGACAAGACTGGGGTTTAAGACCACCAGTCTTTCAACTACTTATACAAGACTAGAGTCCTAAGAATAGTACATGTAGTTAAGGTTCATCAATCAACAATGATTGTGCAGCAATCAATGGGATCATGTGACCAAGCCATGTCCATGATAAGCTAGAGTAAGTGTAGCCACAGGCATGAAATGAACAAGAGATAAACAAAGATAAACAGAGATAAACAGAGATGAGTCCTTGCTAATTGTATAGTAATAGTCCTTAGCAAGTAAATGTTATGATAAATAAAGAAAGATAAGAAAGAAAGAAGAGATGCTTTATAGTACTTGGAGCTAAGCTCACACTCTAGTAAGTAAATACTAAAGCACTATAAAGGAAAAGAAATACAGTCCTTACTATAAGTAGGAGCTAAGCTCAACAACTGTAGTTAATACTACACTTATAGTAAGTGAGAGAAGAAAGAAGAAGAAAACACATTATTGTAAGCACAGATATGAGCCAATGATAAAGAGGAGGGAACAGATGGTATAGGCAGCAGTGAGGGCGCAGTGGTAAGTGGTGTGCACTAGGGTGCAGAGTGGGAAGATGTGGTATGACATCTTGATATGATACCATAGAGTGGTAAGAAAGTGGGGGGCATAGTATATGTAGTGCGCACTGAACTGAGTTCAGGTGGAGTGTAAACACGGGGTTGTATGTGGGGGTGT
>QLPN01004908.1:0-15137 GCA_003314395.1 Albatrellus ellisii | reverse complement strand
GAGTCACACTGTATAGTGGATATCTCAGATGTATAAAGCTAAAGAGCTATCTACTACATGAGAGACTTTATATACTACAGGGATCGGCGCACAGACCATTGTGCTGTCACTGTATGGCAGGCGTATGTAAATAAGATGCACAGCATCTGTGAGAAGTATCAGTAAGCAATGTGCAGCATTGCACTGCATCAGTAAGTGTCTGTGGGAATTGTAGTCATAATTGTACAGTAAGCGGCCCGATGACTAAATGGAAATGTGTCATAGATAATCGCGATAAGATCTACTGATGATCTGATAAGATGAGATAAGATGTCTCATGTAGATCTTGAGTGATAAGAGTAAAAGAAATTGTAAAATGAAAGGAAAAATAAGTACGTTCTGACACAGGTCATGTGCAAGAGAGAGAGAACACATAGGGTTATTATTCTGGTAGTGTGTCTATATGTCTGTATGCAGTAGGACATAGATGAAATAGGAAGGAAGGCTTAGTAATCAAAAATAGTTAGCATCAACACTTCTGATGTTCTCTCTCTTGCACTTGTCTGCACTCCTGAGCACCAGTTTACTGGCTGTTCAGCTTCTCCTCTTGCATATGCCTGCAGTACTAAGTACCACTATGTTGGGAGCTCATCACCATTCACCCAAGCTTGCTTACTTAGCTGTGAGGCCACACAAGAGCACAAAGAAAAGGAGATGGTGCATTGATAGCACTTCTAAGACTAACATGCTGTATAGTGGATATCTCAGATGTACTCAGCTAAGGAGCAAGTCTACAGTAAGTATGGTATGTATGGATAAAATAGTAGAAAATAGTATGTTCTGACATTAGCCCTCACAAGAGCTCCATTTCACTACACTCAACTTGAGCTCTTCTAGCAGGAAGCTATAGCATATATGCTCAGTCAATAGTGGAAATGACTAATGAATAGTAAGGGTATTTATGCATATGACAGAAAACATGTGAAAACTTTTGGTTTGACAGAAATAGACATATTGGAAGTGTACTTGCATGTGGAACACTCAGAGAAGGTGGTGAGATTGGATGAAAGTGACTAAACAGGACAAAGGTCTGTATAACAACAGCAAGGCAGTGGTAAGGACACAAAGAGGAGAGAAGAGTGGAGCAAGAAGAAATTGAGCTTCTGAGGTCATAAGGTCAGTCTTAAGTACTGTTTGATGAGGGATGGAATACATGAGGTGGGCAGCAGGGAGTATGACAATACAATGAGTCTCAGATGCATGTGATAAACTGATGTAGTTAATCTGATGTATATGGGTGGTGGATCGGATGGGTATCAGGTGGGTGTGATGAGTAAGCTGTAGGGTTACAATATACTAAATAGAAGAGGGATAGAGATCATGCTAAGAGTAGCCTATTGGACAGTCTTAGGGAAGCATGGTTTGAATGCTCCTGGTAAGAATGACACAAATTATTACATGTCTGATGGCAATAATAAGAGGTATTGAAGAGATAATGATCAGGATTATAGCCCCAATGATTCTGCAGGGACCCAGTTGGCTTAGTTGTAAGATGTCTTAGTGTTGCTCGTTGCTCAGAGGTTTAGAGATCTTAGACATAGTTCTTAGATAGGAATTGTGAGGCCAATGCTAGTTGAGCCCAAACAACAACTCAACAAAAGAAAGATCAAGAAGATCACGCTTGGTGTAGGCTAGTGGATATCCCAGAATATAGTAAGAGACAGAGAAGAGAACTGGTACTTCACCTAGCAGATATCCCAGATGAACAAAACTGGGGAATATTGCTAGGAGTCCTAGAGTATATATAGTGCATATCTGTAGGGCAGGCCTATGAAGTCATGAAGGCCATGTAGTCATAAAGTAAATACCAATAGCTAAAGGCCCTTGTATGATGATGAGTAAGGTCTGCAGTAAGTGTGAGAGAGATTAGTGATACTCCACAGCATGTGTGTGAAAGCTGAGTGAGCATCTGCAGTCCAGGTGAGAAAGGGGTCATAAGAACTTTGTAATTGGGCCAATCAGAGATTGGATGACAGATGCATCATCAGCCAATAAAATAAATGCAGAACCTAATAGATCACTTTGCTAGATCATGAGCAATATGAGGATCAGTAACAACATAAATATAGAGAAAATATGGAAATGTAGGGAAAGATAGGGAGAATAAAAGGCAGCCTGACAGGAATGGGTTTCCTTGGGATGAGCTTAGGTCAAGTGCAGGATAGGAGTGATTCCCTAAATTATGAAGGTGACAAGACTGGGGTTTAAGACCACCAGTCTTGCCCCTACTTATACTAAAGAAGTGTCCTAAGTATAGTATAAGTATATAAGGTTCACTTATCAATGATCATGCAGCAATCAATGAGATCATGTAACTATGATGCATCCATAATTAAACTACATGTGAGGTAGCTGTTAGAATGTGCAATTGCCAAAATAGTGACTTGGCTTGGGTTCAAACCAAGGACCTCCCTTACTCCGGGTGGGTGCTCTAACCACTGAGCTACCAGGCCTTGTCTAAGTGAAGTGCTATTAGCATGATGTGGAGCTGTCATGATTACTGTAGAGTTGTAACTCTGCTACAAAAGCATTGTAGCTCTGTTACAAAGTGTAGTAGCACATGTACAAGGTTGGGCATTTGACCTTAACTCCAACAGTAGCCACAAGTGTGAGTGAAATGAGAGATAAACAAATGTAAATAAAGATGAAATGATACAAGTCCTTGCTAATTGTATATAACAGTCCTTAGCAAGTAAGTGTGAGATAAAGAAAGATAAAAAGGAAAAGACACAATGTTTTATAGTACTTGGAGTTAAAATCACAGCTTAGTATGTAAATACTATGGTACTATAAAGGTAAGATGATGACTATAAGTTGGAGCTAAGCTCACAGCTGTAGTTTATATTACTCTTATAGTAAGTAAGATAAAAGAAAGTGAAAGAAAAAAGAAAATGCATCTGATATGAGGTGCCTAAAGCAAGTGCCTTGTAAGAGGTAACAGAAGATAGTGCAACAGTGGTGCACAATATATTCAGCAATAGAAGAAAAGCTAAAGTGAGATAGCATATGTGGGATGGCTTATGTAGTGTAAAGAACAATAAGCTAGAATATAATAATGTAGACAAGAGGGTGGTGAAGAACAACAAGAAGTGCAGTACAATAGTGTAGTGATGACAATGAAAGAATAATAACACTATGGTATGTTGAACAGTTGTACGTTGTTATTGCTCCTACACTACATTTTCATTTGGCACTTCTCTTTTACACATTCTTATGTACTTATGACATACCTTCACTTCTCCACAACCCTGCAGGGTTTCTCCTCACTCTCACACCACATATACTCCAGATGACATGCATCCTCCACACATATGGGCATCCTTGTTCTACAACTTGCATGCTCTGCTTTAACCCATTACTTTACCACTATATAAGATGCACCATATACACTATATCTCCTCAGTCATTGTTGATACAACTCTGACTCTATCCCTGACATTGTGGCACTCTTCAACTGTCCACACCTACCCAACCTTGCTGCAGGTCATGCTGCCTACACTCTCCCCATATGGGGAATATAACATTTTGCTGCTCATGTTGGTCTCTATCTACTTTGCCTGCCATAACCTGCATGAACATGGTTCTGTATGTTGAAGATGAAGGTCAAATACCTGACCATGTGCTTATTGAGCTAAACTCCCCTATCTATCTCTCAGCTCAAGTAGACAACTCTCTAGACAGGAACTAGCCATAGTACAGCTTCACATTGTGCTAATAGCACTTCACTTAACCAAGACCTGGTAGCTCAGTGGTTAGAGCACCCACCTGGAGTAAGGGAGGTCCTTGGTTTGAACCCAAGCCAGGTCATTATTTTGGCACTAGTGCTGCTCAACAATGATTACATGGTCAGGTATTTGACCTTCATCCTCAACACTGTAAATGGAACAAAGGAGAGGAGATGGATATTGACCTCATCATGACAAGGTCAATATAGTCAATGTTCAGAAAGTGTGTAAAGTAAAGAGATGGGAGAATGGGACTTATAGTGAATCAACTGTTATGAGGCACTTGCTTTGGCACCTTGTAATGGTTTTCTTTTTCTTTTTTCTTTTTCTTTATTATATTTTACTTACTATAAGCATAGTATTAACTACAGCAGTGAGCTTAGCTCCTACTTATAGTAAGGACTCATTTTCCTTTTCTCTTTATAGTACTTAGGTATTTACATACTTAAGTGTGAGCATAGCTCCAAGTACTATAAAGACTTATCTTTTCTTTTATCTTCTTTTTATTTATTATAACATTTACTTGCTAAGGACTATTACTATACAATTGGCAAGGACTCATCTCATCTTGTCTCTATTTACCTTTATTTACATCTGGTTCATTTTGCACTTGTGGCTGAGCCACACTACTTACACAACAGATGCGACTTACTGTGCATTACTGCACAACCTTACTATACTTAGGACTCTGGTTTTGTATAAGTAGTTGAGAGACTGGCAGTCTTAAACCCCAGTCTTGTCAACTTCACAATCTAGGGATTCTCCTATACTGCACTTGACTTAAGCTCACTACAAACTCACTTCATCCTCTAAGAACTAAGTCTAAGATCTCTAAGTCACTCTAAGTGTTGCTAAGACATCCTAAACTCATTGCTCTGGATTCTCATATAGTCATTGGTGGAATCATCCTCATCACTATCTCATTGATCCCACTCTTCATTGTCATCAGGAACATCTATTATGCTTATCAAGCACATATCAATCACCTGTTACTAGAGGTATTATCATATCAGACCTTTCCTAAGACTGTCCAATAGGCTGCTCTTAGCATCAACCTTGTCATGACAAGGTCAATATGGCATTCTTCTGGGGTGTGAGAAATTAGTGACTATGATGACAAGTGATACTGGAGTGAAAGCACATGCAAATGTTCAATAATTTGCCTGTCAGTACCTGACAAAAGTGGTTCTTCAACTTACCAACTCACACATGCCCACTGATCTGCTTCCCCCTCAAGTCTACATCAAGCCTGAATGCTAATTCCCATCTGTTTGCACATCTGACTTGGGATGACCTTGATGAATGGCTGCCAAGTTGTCAAAATTGACTGCCAGTGAGCATGGCTGGCTTGCATTCTCTGATGCTGCCTGTTGAGCCACCCATGCTACCACTTGTAGTTATTATTGGATGACTTCCTGTAAGACTTGACTCATAATTTTCATGTCTCTAAATATCTCTAAATGTGATTGACCAACCTGTCAATTCCATTTCAAGCTCAGCTCATTGCTGCATCACTGCTCATAATTTTAAGACCCTCTCTAAATCTCTAGTCTAGAGAGGCCTCCCTCTCTCTCTAGACAGCACAAGGCTGTTCTAAATAATTTGTGGTCAGGCACAGTTGTTTTGCTGACTGCTAGATTGCCTGCCACTGCCAAGCATAGTTCTCCTCTCCCTCAGTTCTGACTTCTCAACACTGTTCCTACCATTATACCTATACCCACATTAAACCATCATCCACACTCTTTCATATTGGGTTCTACATTCCTATACTGTTTTCAAATAGATCTATCATCTGTTCCCATGTCCCACAAGCATGGCTGGACTTGTGTCCAAATCAATGGCAAATGGTGTCCCATCACATACTGTGAGGCTGATGCTGACTAGCAAGGTCACACAAAAGCACAAAGAGAAAATGCTAAGAGTGGCCTATTCCTATTGGATGGTCTTAGGGAAGATCTGCTATAACAATACCCTTGGTAACAAGGTAGTTGATATGTGCTTGATAGGTATAACAAGTGTTCCTGATGACAATATAGAGAGGGATCAATGAGATAGTGATGAGGATGATATGACTAAATGAGGATCCAGAGTGACACATTTAGGATGTCTTAGCTATGCTTAGAGTGACTTAGAGATCTTAGACTTAGTTCTTAGGAATGAAGTGAGTTTGTAACAGGCTTAGGTCAAGCACAGTAAAGGAGAATCCCTAGATTGTGAAGTTGACAAGACTGGGGTTTAAGACCACCAGTCTTTCAACTACTTATACAAATCCAGAGTGCTAAAGATAGTACAAGTAAATAAGGTTCATGGATCAACAATGATTGCACAGCAATCACCAAGATCACATGACCTAAGACATGTCCATGAAGTATAGTAAGTGGCTCAGCCACAAGCACAAAGTGAACGAGAGATAAACAATGATAAACAAAGATGAGATAAGATGAGTCCTTGCTAATTGTATAGTAATAGTCCTTAGCAAGTAAGTGTAAATAAATAAAGAAATATAAAAGAAAAAGGTAAGTCTTTTATAGTACTTGGAGCTAAGCTCACACTTGTAGTAATAATACTACACTTTACTAGTAAATAAGATAAAAAGAAAAAAGAAAAAGAAAACCATTATGAGGTGCCAAAGCAAGTGCCTTGTAACAGAAAACAAGGAGATGATGATAGTGTTGAACTTTCTCATGCTCTACTGTACACACTCTCAGCCACTACTATAACATGGTCTGTGTGCCAGTCCTACCTGCATATAAAGCAGCTCACTTGTACTACTTAGAATAACACTTCCAATGTTCTCTCTCCCTCTCACTTGCATGACTCAGAGCACCAGCCTGCTGGTTGTTCAAACTCTCTCCTCTCTCATCTCCAACTACATCTCACTTGCCCTCACAGTGATAAGCCACCAATTCATAGGTGCTCATCAGATAGGACACTACAACTAACTTGCTGTGAAGCAGATATCTCAGATGTACTAAGCTAAGGAATACATGACTAGCAAAGTACAGTATACATAGTAAATGTCAGGTCACATTTGCACCTTTCATTTTATATTCCCTTTATCTTTTAGTTTCTTATCAGTTCATCTTGATAAGATAAGATAAGATAACAATAACTTTCTTTGTCATCACCTTATCTTATCTTAGTTCACTTACTGTCACTTCATGCCTAGGCTCTTCTGTCAGACTCCTATCACTAGCTTTATTCCCTGCCATTATTATTTCTTTTCTTTTACTTTCTTTTATGTTTTATTATAGATTACCATCTTATCTGATCTACATCTAATCCTCTATCTTATCACAGTCTTTACTGCCTCATGGGTTGGATCCTATGAGACCAGAGTCTGCATATATCCCTAAAGGCAGGAGACTGGGTGCACTCAACTAAAGATCACTCAATAGAAGAGGAAATCCAGCCATAACTAGCTGGAGTATATTCAGCTATCTAAGAAGACTCTATATACTCTAGCTATATGCACACAGACCAGTGCAGTAACTAAAGGGCAGGTCAACTAGACAATACCCACAGTAAGTATGGTACCATGCAGCTACCTCATGGTATGACCTCATAGTCTAGACCAAAGGAATGTAAGTAGAAATGATTAGATGTAGATCAGATAAGATGAAGAGATAAGATGATCTAATCTAATCATAATCAAAGGAGAAATGAAAATAAAATAAAAGGATAAATGCACCAAATAATGGCACCTGACAGATCCCACACATGCTGTGCATGTGCTGTGCCTGTTCTCAGGCCTGCTGCACTTTCTACTTACTTAGCCTACCCTAGAGCACTGTGCCTGGTCTGTGTGCATTCCTTAGTACTATAAGTAGTTGTTGTAGTTAGTGAATAGACCCCAGCTTGTTACAGCTGGTTCTATACATGCAGGTTTGGGCAGGCAACAACAAGCAGTAGGATTGATAGTAGATAGGAAAGCATATCCCCAAAAGGGGAAAAAGCAGCTAGCATAAGTGCAGCAACAGAGATAAGATGTGAATGCAGTATGGTGACACAGTGTGAGAGAGAGCTGCAGGGGTGTGTAAGAAGGAGAATAAGATGGGAGTAAGGGAGTACTCACTCAGACAAGGTGTAAGACATCTGAGGAGATGTATAGTGATAGTCCATCTTATATAGTATACATGGGTAGTGTTGGGGCAGAGATTGTAGTGATAAAGTACAACAGCTACCATATGTGGAGAGGACATGTGTTGTCTGGAGTAAGAAGTGGTGTGTGAAGTATTTGGGCTTATGAGTGGATGTAAAGCAAAGTCCAAGGAGATGAGGAAGTGTGTAGTAAGTATGCAATGAGTGTATGTGTGTGAGGGAGTGAGGGAAGAAAAAGGGGAGTGAGCCAAATGAAGTAGTGTAGTTGCATGCACAGATATTCAACAGGTTCCACCCTTATTCTATAGCTGAGTTCTCTCATCCCTTGGCTTAGATCCAAGGCAGCTCCCATTAAGTCCTCTAAAGGAGGCAGGGATAAGTCAGGTTTGTCAATCCTGACATCTTCTAGGTGAGCCTGGTCTCATGGATGCTGTGCATCCCCATATCATGTACTGCAGTATTGTATTGTCTGTCCCACCCTAGAGTACTGTGCTATGGTCTGTGCACTAGAGTACATACCATAAGTAGTTCAGTAGCATAGCTGAATATATCCAGCTTGTTATGGCTGGATTATCCTCTTCTTTGCTTTGGAGCTTAGTTGAGTGCACCCAGTCCCTCATCAGAGGTAATGTAGGACTCCAGTCTTACAGTAAATGGATCAGCACACAGACTATGCACTGTCACCATAGGGCAGGCATACATAAGTAAGATGTGTAGCATCTGTGAGAAGTATCAGTAAGCAATGTGCAGCATTGCACAGCATCAATAAGCAACTGTGAGAATCTGAGTCATAGATAATTGTGAAAGATCTGATAAGATTGAGATAAGATGTATTGATCAGATCTTGAGTGATAAGATTGAAAGAATTTGTAAAATGAATAGAAAGATAAATGCATCCTAACACATACCCAGAAGACTCTGTTGAAGATTCAGTTGCATGTATTTCTGTACAAAAGTGTACTCAAGTAGTCCTGAACATATTGTAGCAGCACAAGCCTGATGGAAGCTCAACAGCCTCCACAGCAAGTCAGCCTTGTGCACATCCAATAAAGAAGAGCTCAAATGTCCAAGAGCCACCCACTCTGCTCCACCCAGCCACCCAGCCACCTGCCAAGAAGCATGCAAGTGTACAGTGTCAACAACTGTTGACAATGTTGTTTTTCTTGATCTTATATTCATAGCATGCTGTGCATACTATAGCTATATACTGAGTATGTCCTATTCTATATCTTATCTTACTCTCTTCTACTGGCTACTATGCTGTACTGGCAGGCTTTCACATGGGTTTATTTACTTGACCCACATCATTCCCCTTATGGGATGCTCTTTGTCTTTCATGGTTAGGACTCCTCTACAACTCTGTTTCATCCTATTATATCTTCCCTCTTGTCTCACCCCCAACCTCAGCACTTCTCTATCTGCTGCTGAGGTAGGGGTCTCATCTTTCTTTCTCTCCCTCTTTCTGATGGTCACCTACAATTGTCTTCATCCTCTGCATACCTCTTATATCTGTATCCTCATCTTCATCTCTCTCAGCTATGTCATATCCATTGGACTATGTCCTTTGGATCATCTTCCTTGTCCTGGCCTTGGAGGCCTATGGTTATGATCATGTTGTGCTCTATGCATTTCCACAGACAACAAGTCTGGGTGTGGTTGCTGAAATGGTGCAACAAACTACTCAGCCCAGGAGGTTGATATGCTTCTGAGATGTGTGAAGTGTTACTTGCCACTGGGTTCAAATGGGTGGGAGAGGGTCCACAAGGGGTATAATGAGTGAGCTATTACAAATGATTATCATGAGAGGCAGGCAAAGGGTTTAAAATTGTGTTTCAAACATGTGAGTACAAGATTCAATCTTTGTCTCAAGCTTGTGGATATATCATCATCTATTGTAGATACTAAATAAAAGAAAACATCAAGCCTACTGGAGACCCTGAAGTCCCAGAGATTGTCCAGTTGGCAATGTAAATCAATGATGTGGTCAAGAACAAGGGTGGTGTTGAGCACAGGTCATGCATGAGAAAGGGAAGTTATTTTCTTCTTATTTGTACATGTGAACTCAAACCATATAAGTACTGTAAGTAAGTGAGCACAGACCATATGTGACTAATGCTTAATGTGGGTGGATGTGTGTCACAGTACCAAGTATAGTAAAAGACATTTAATAGGTGGTTGTCACACACTTGATGATGGGAGTGGTGAGGATATTGGTTATGATGCAGGTGCTGAGCTATCTGATGATGAGAGCCTTCCAGACTGTCTGCTTGCATCTGAATCTGATGAGATTGAGATTCTTGACTCACCATCTGTCATCAAGGCAGAGCTATCTAGTGTCAAGTGGGAGGTAAATGTAGAAAAGCTCTACCACAGTGGTACAGCACTGACACCTAACAAGAAGAAATCTTCTGCAACAAGAGCAGCTCCTAGTTCACCATCAAAGTCCTTCACTCTATGAAATCCAGCTATGCAACTTGTCCAATCCCTCACAGATGTCTTGGATCCTGAAGCCTGAGAGAACAAGGCAGCTTTATGAGTTGCTAAGGGCCACATACAAGCACTCCAGAATCAAGTCACCACACTCTCCCAGACTGCTGACAAGCTAGAGAGAAAACTGTCAACAGCACAGACCACAGCTAATGACCAGCATGCTTGGGCTGATCATCTGAATTGGCAACTTGGTTTCATGAATACAGTATGCCAAATGTGCTAAGAGCAGCCTATTTGATGGTCTTAGGGAAGCATGGTTTGTACACTCCTGGTAATGATGACATTGATGATGATATGTCTAATGACAATGATAAGCAGGATTGAAGATATAATGAGGAGAATGATAGTTCTGATGATTATTCATGGATCCAGTGTGATGAAGTGTAGAGATGCTTAAACATCACTTAGAGGTTTTGAGATCTTAGACTTAGTATGAGGCTTAGGTTTCTTGAGCTTTAGGTCAAGCACAGGTAGGAGTAATCCCTAGATTGCAAAGTTGACAAGACTGGGATTTAAGACTGCCAGTCTTGCCACTACTTATACTAAAGGAGTGTCCTAAGCATAGTACAAGTAATTAAGGTTTACAGATCAATGATGATTGCACAACAATCAACATGATCATGTGACTAAGGGCATGTCCATAGTAAACTACTAGTTAAGTAGCCACAAGCATGACATGAATGAGAGATAAATAAAGGTAAATAGAGGTGAGAGAGATGAGTCCTTGCTAATTGTATAGTAGTAGTCCTTAGCAAGTAAACAAACAAAGAAATCTAGAGTCCTTACTATAAGTTGGAGCTAAGCTCACAGCTCCATTTCTTTACAAAGAATTTCAAAGATGATACGGATAAAATCGCCTTTGCACTATCTTTCTGTAAAGAAGGAACGGTTGCCGGAACATGGGCCAGACAAATCATTGATCAGCTCACCACTTCCTCTTCAACACTTACATGGAAACAGTTCGAGGACCAATTTGAAAAGAAGTTCTACCCAACAAATGAAGGGGAGTTATCACGCAACAACCTGGATAGGCTAGTTCAGGGAAGAGGCACAGCTTCAGAATACGTCACAGTATTCAATTCCATTGCTGACACCATGGGTTATAATGACATAACCAATATCGAGAAATTTAAGAACGGTCTTAGAAAGGACATCAAGGATACCATCATGACAACCAGGGATGTATTACCGACTACCTTACAAGAATGGCAAAACCTCACCATAAGGTTAGATCAAAACCAATCCAACAACGACTTCCAAAACAGTATTCAATCCAGACAAGGCGGACGATTTCTATACCCCGATGATCTACTTAAAGGGGATACTGAATCCCGCACACAGAAATTAAACCCTTGCTCTATTTGCACAATAGAAGACTTCTTCCCCATGGAAACATCCCAAAAAGAAGTATTCACACGAGCTGGGTTTACCAGAAATGGAAGATTATCAGACAAAGAATGTGACAAAAGGAAATGAGAAGGAGCTTGTTTCAGATGTGGTATTAAAGGACATTTCGGCAGAGAATGCAAGGTCAAATGTGACCAGAACTATGGAACACCCAAGCCCGCCTATGCAATAAAGGGGACCCAAGGACGTGAAGAAGAAGAGGACCCCATGATAACCATTTCACGTGCCCTCATGAAATTATCCGACAAAGACAAAGCAGAAATGCAAGATCTCTTCAGAACCACTCAGAATTTTTAAGAACTCCTAAGTCAGCGACAGACAAAGGAGTAACTGATTACAAATTGGACATTGCGAGCAGGAACTCAAATTCGGACAATGAACTGTACATATCATTTTTGAAATACAATGGTTCTCCCTCCATTCACATTCCCATCGAAATCTCCATAAAAAATCAGAAAGTCGCCACCAAAGCATTAATCGATGGTGGAGCAACTGGAATCTTAATACATCAAGATTTCGTACGATGACACTACCTACCCACCCAGAGACTCAAACGCCACATACCTGTAAAAAACATCGACGGAACAAAGAACATCGGAGGAGATATCACACATACCTGTCATATCACCTTAGAAATCAAGAAAGCAAACGTAAAACCCCATATAGAGACAAACCGATTCTATATAACCGATTTGGGAAAAGAAGACGTCATCTTAGGAACCGACTGGTTACGACAACATAATCCCGATATAGATTGGACCAAAGATTCGGTATCCTTCTCACGTTGTCCATCAGAATGTCAACAAAACCGTATCACCACTCCATCATTCTCTGAAGAAGAAGATCAAATCATAATGGAAAATCAATGGATAATCAATGGATTAAATTCCTTTTGCACTACCCTATCCACTCAAATAGCCATGAACAACCAACGTGATGGAAAAGGAATGGATCTAGTCCCAATCCATTATCATGATCTAGGAAAGGTTTTTAATGAAGAAGCTTCTACCCGTCTACCCAAACGATGATCCTGGGATCACGCCATAGACCTAAAACCTGGCATAGAACCATATGCCAGAAAAGCATATCCCATCGATAACAAACAAAGAGAAGCCCTTCACACATTCATCTCCGAAAATAGCAAAAAGGGATACATTTGCCCATCAAATTCTCCATGGGTGGCTCCATTTTTCTTCATAGGAAAAAAGGATGGCAAATTATGTCCCTGTCAAGATTATCGAAGATTAAACAAAAGAACCATTGCGAATAAATACCCCTTACCCCTGATCCCAGAACTCATCGATAAACTCAAAGACGCCACCATATTTACCAAACTTGATCTCAGATGGGGATATAACAATGTACGCATCAAAGAAGGCGACAAACACAAAGCTGCGTTCATAGCCAATGGGAAATTATGGGAACCTACCGTAATGTTCTTTGGACTCCAAAACTTCCCAGCCACATTCCAATCTATGATGAACACCCTCTTTGACGATCTAATCACTGCAGGACATGTTGTCATCTACATGGACGATATCCTCATCTTTTCAAACAATTTATCAGAACATCGGAAATTAGTCCGTCAAGTTCTCCAACGTCTTATCAACGAGGACTTATTTCTAAAACCTGAAAAATGTTTCTTCGAGAAAGAATCAATCGAATATCTCGGTATGATCATCTCCCACGATCAAGTTCACATGGATCCAGTGAAATTATCAGCAATTACCGACTGGCCTATCCCAAAAAAGGTTAAAGACATCCAATCATTTTTAGGGTTTGGAAATTTCTATCAACACTTCATCAAAGATTTCACCAAATTAACCAAACCGCTCACGGAATTAACACGTAAAGACCAACCATGGGAATGGACAGAACCCCATCAAATAGCCTTCGATCAATTGAAAGTGGCATTCACAACCACCCCAATTCTATTAATACCTGATTTTGATGCCCCCTTTAAACTCGAAACCGACGCCTCGGACTTCGATTATGGAGCCATATTATCCCAACAAGGATCAGATTCCCACTGGCACCCCGTTGCATATTTGTCCAAACAAATGACTCCACCAGAACGCAATTACATTATTTATGACAAAGAACTCCTTGCCATCATTCATGCCTTAGAAACATGGTGCCATTACCTTGAAGGAAGTCCACATCCTGTCGAAATCTGGTCCAATCACAAAAATCTCGAATACTTTTCCACAGCCAAACAACTTAATCGACGACAAGCACGCTGGAGTCTGTTCCTTTCTTGGTTCAACTTCTCAATTGCCCACCATCCAGGCACCCTCAATAAAGCAGATCGTCTGACCAGGAGGCCAGACCATGAGGAGGGGGTAATTTCGGACAATTCCGACATAACAGTGTTAAATCCAAAAGTATTCCAAATAAATGCTACGGGAAGAAACCTGACACCCACACAATCAAAAAATATCAGACAACAAATTATCGAACAACTGAAAACCGACACACTTTCCCAAGAAACGTTCCAGAAAATCAACAATCTTGGACCTCGAAAACTAATACAAGGCATCCAAGAATGGAACTACGAAGATGAACTCCTTCTTTTCCGTGGAAAAATCTATATCCCAGACAACAAAGAACTTCAAAAGGAAGTTGTACGTATTTACCATGACTCGACTCCAGTTGGACACCCAGGAAGATGGAAAACATACGAAATTATCCAATGAGATTACTGGTGGCCAGGAATGTCCTTATTCGTCAAAGCATATGTAGAAGGATGCGCCACGTGTCAATCCACAAAAAATAACACTCATCCCACCAAAGCCCCACTTATTCCGACTGAAACTCCCCACGAACCTTGGCAACACGTCACTACAGATTTCGTAACCGACCTTCCAGAAATAAACGGATACGACTCAATTAACGTCATTGTCGACAAATTCTCAAAAGCCATCATTATCACACCATGCAAGAAGACCATTACCGCCTCAGAAACTGCACAACTATTCTTAGATCATGCATGGAAACGTTTCGGTCTCCCAGACAAAATTATCTCCGATCAAGGACCCCAATTTGCTTCTAAAGTCACTCAAGAAATCTGGAAAGCATTAGGGATTACATCAGCAATGTCTACCGCCTATCACCCACAAACTGACAGAGAAACAGAACGAGTAAATCAGGAAATCGAACAATATCTCTGAGCCGTAGGAAATCAATCACCAACCAATTGGCTTGACCTAATTCCTTTTGCCGAATTCTCCCACAACAATCACATTCACTCCACCACTCGGAAATCACCATTTGAAATCCTCATGGGATACAGACCCAGATTCACCATCAAACCAATCACCACTCACACCCCGGAAGCACAAAACCAACTTCAACATATACAAAACATAAGAAATG
>QLPN01004904.1:14240-27976 GCA_003314395.1 Albatrellus ellisii | reverse complement strand
AACATCATGGTCTTCCAGAGAAGGTATTATCAGACAGAGGACCTCAATTTGCATCACAAGTCATGCATGAATTGAATCATTTATTTGGGATTCAAACAGCTATGTCTACAGCCTACCATCCCCAAACTGATGGTCAAACAGAGCAGATAAATCAAGAAATAGAACAACATTTCCACATCTTCATCAATCATTGACAGAACAATTGGGCAAGCTGGTTGCCTATGGCCAAATTCACCTATAGCAATTGCATTCATTCAGCAACAAAATATACACCATTTATGCTGAATTATGGACAAGATCCACACATGGGCCATGAACCTTGTACATCTACCAGAACTGATTCAGTGGACAAGTTTGTAGCAGGGCTCAAACATATCAGAGAAGAGGCAGAGATATTGTTGAAGAAAGCAGCAGAGGATATGAAGAAGTTTATGATGAACATCATGGCAAAACTCCTGTCTATGCCATTGGAGATAAAGTATGGCTTGAAGCTACCAATATCAACACTGGCAGACCCATGAAGAAATTGAATCACAAATGTCTTGGACCATACAAAGTACTTGAAGTACTCTCCAACAATGCATATCATCTTAAACTCCCAAAGATGATGAAAATCCATCCCATTTTCCACATCATCAAACTTCATCCTTTCATCAAAGATGTCATCATTGAACACAAAATTTGTCCTCCTCCTCCTATCATCAGAAATGGTGTTGAAGAATATGAAGTCAAAGAAACCCTCAATAGTCATCTATCTTGTGGTAAAGTTCAATATCTGGTCAAATGGAAGGACTACCCTGCAGACAAGAATTCTTGGGAACCTGCTTCAGTATTGATGGAAGATGTTCCAAATATGCTTAAGAGGTATCACAAAGAGAATCCTTAAGTGATACATTTGGTAGCCATTTCTTCCCTTTACCAGATGGAATATTCACCCAAGTTGATGGCTCAACCACATTATGCTCAATGGATTATTGAAGGTACACCTATCCCATCTCCACCAGTTCTTGATGAAGGATATGAGGAAATCCCATTCAGTATCATTGAGGATGAAGACAATTTTACAGACAAAGATGATGATGGAGTAATTACTCCTAAATCATATGAAGATTTGAAAGAATTACCCAAATCATCCCTCTTTCCCCATCACTCTTTGCTGGCATCCCTTTCAAGTCTATGGAAGGAGAAGAAGACATTTGCCATGCACCTTCATCTCCATTTTTCACTTGTCAAGATGTCTCACCTTAAGAAGGGGGTATTTGTCAGGCCACTACTATTTTTCTCTTATTTTTCCTCATCTTTCCCTTATTTCATATGACTCTATCATCATAGATCTTACAATCACTCCTGATCTATCAAAGCAATTCCCACAGTCATGCATTCCACTTGTTCATCATTATCAGCTGATGATGTGTATGTTGTCCAATCTCTGATCAGCCTGTTCTATTTTTAGCTATGACACATTTTCTCACTCTTACTGTAGATGCTCATCAATTCTTCTCACACCTGCTGCAAAGTATCACCAATCACTCCCACAGTTACTGTGGAGCCTCAGTCAGCACTTCTGTGTCCCCTCTATTATTAGATATGACATCATTACTTTACTTTCTCATTCTCCAGCCCTATACTGTACAGCATGGTCTGTGCACTCTTTAGCATACTATATATACATAGGACTCCTAGCAGTTTATTCCCTGGTTCTGATCATCTGGGATATCTGCTAGGTACAGTAGCTTTCTAGTCTTCTCTTGTTTTACTCTTACTGATTATATATCTGGGATATCCACTAGTCTAAGCACAACTACCCCCTTTGTTTTAGCTTCCTCCAGTTGTTCAGCTTCAATATAGTGTTGGCATCACACTCCTTGAATGGAGTGACCAGCCTCAGGTATGACTGCCATGCTGATTATCTAAGCATCAACACCATGTATATGACAACATGTCCCACAGTGATAAGGTCATCAAACAGGGCATTCATCATAGATTGGAACATTGCTGGGGAATTCTGAAGACTGAAGAACATTACAATAGGTTCCCATAATTTTCCATCAGCTATGAAGGCAGCTTTGTGTTCATCTCTGTCCTTGATGTGAACATTGTTATACCCCCATCTGAGATCAAGTTTGGTAAAGATTGTTGCCCCTTTAAGTTTGTCAATTAATTCACGAATGAGTGGCAAGGGGTACTTATTTGCAATTGTTCTTTCATTTAATCACCTATAATTGTGACAGGGACATAATTTTCCATCCTTTTTTCCTATGAAGAAGAAAGGAGCTGCCCAGGGGTAATTTGATGGTCAAATGTATCCCTTTTTGCTATTTTCAGATATGAATGTGTAAAGTGCTTCTCATTGCTTATTGTCTATGGGGTATGCTTTTCTAGTGTATGGTTCCATTCTGGGTTTTAGATTGATTGCATTATCCCATGAGTGTCTTTTTGGTAATCAAGCATATGCTTCTTTGTTGAAGATGGTTCCTGAGTCATGGTAATGTTTTGGGACTAAATCCATCCCCTTTCCATTGTGTTGGTTGTTCATGGCAATTTGTGTAGATAGAGTTGTCCCAAATAGGTTTAGTCCATCTATTGTCCATTGATCTTCTATTTGGAATGGTAGATTGTCTTCTTCAGAAAATGGCAATGCAGTAGTTGTCAAGGGGTTTCTGCATTCTGATGGGCATCATGAAAAGGAGACAGTATCATTGGTCCAGTTGATATTTGGGTTAGTTATGTTGTCATAACCAATCTGTTCCTAAAATAATGTCTTCTTTTCCTAAGTCAGTAATGTAGAATTTGTTTGTTTCTGTGTGTGGTTCTCTAGACATTTTCTTGATTTGTATTGTGATATGACATGTATGTGTGATATCTCTGCTGATGTTCTTTGTTCTGTCAATGTTGTTTACTGGTATTTGGCATTCAAGCTTCTGGGTAGGTAATTGATGTAAGTGTATGAAATCTTGATGGATTAAGATTCTGATTGCTCCACTGTCTATTAGAGCTTTAGTGGCAACTTTCTGATCTCTTATGGAGATCTCAACTGGGAGTCAAATGGAGGGAGAACCATTATATTTTGAGAAAGATATGTATAGTTCTTTGTCCATGTTTGAGTTCCTGCTTGAAATGTCCATAATAGAATCAGTCACTCCTTTGTCCATTGCTGACTTAGGAGACTTTAAAAATTCTGAGTAATCTTGAATAGATCTTGCATCTCCACTTTGTCTTTATCAGATAATTTCATGAGGGCACAGGAGATGGTGATCATGGGGTCTTCCTCATCATTATGTTCTTGGGTTCCCCTTACAGCATAAGCAGACTTGGTTGTTCCATAGGGTTGGTCATGTTTGACCTTGCATTCTCTGCCAAAATGTCCTTTGATACCACACCTGAAACAAGCTCCTTCTCACTTCCTTTTGTCACATTCTTTATCTGATATTCTTCCATTTCCAGTAAACCCTGCACATGTGAATACTTCTCTTTGGAATGTTTCTATGGGAGAGAAGTCTTCTATTGTGCATATAGTGTGTGGGTTTAATTTCTGTAGTTCAGATCCATTATCCCCTTTGAGTAAATCATTGGGGTAGAGGAATCATCTGCCTTGTCCAATTTTGAGACTGTTCTGGAAGTCATTGTTAGATCAGTTTTGATTGAATCTGATGGCAATGTCTTGCCAGTCCTTTCAGGTTGCTGGTAATTTGTCCCTAGTTGTCATGATGGTATCCTTGATGTCTTTTCTAAAACCATTCTTGAATTTCTTGATGTTGGTTATGTTGTTATAACCCATAGTGTTGGCAATTGAGTTGAACACAGTGACATATTCTGAAGCAGTACCTCTTCCTTGGACTAACCTATCCAGGTTGTTGCATGATAATTCACCTTCATTACTCAGGTATAATTTAGCTCCAAATTGGTCCTCAAATTGTTTCCAAGTGAGCATTGAAGTGGACATGGTGAGCTGATTGATGATTTGTCTGGCCCATGTTCCAGCAATGGTTCCTCCTTTGCAAAAGGATAGTGCAAAGGTGATCTTATCTGTATCATCTTTAAAATTCTTGGTAAAGAAATGGAGTTTAACTTTTCAGATAAAGTCTTTGGCAGTGGATTTAGTTCCAGAAAACTCAGATGGTTTATTGAGTCTGGGTTCATTGGAGGAAGCAGATGATGTGTTAGCCATTCTTGGTATAGTCAATTGAATTCATCCTGGGTTTGGTTGATTTGTTGTTGACATTGGATGGACTGAGTCTGAAGTCATAATTCTGGGAGTGATTCTTGATTGAAAGAAAAGGGTGGACAAGGTAACAGTTACATCCCCTTGATCTGGCACTTGAGGAGTAAAGAGGGTTTCCACTTGGGGAATGTTCTTGGAAGTGTTGATGGGGGTTCATGGTCTTGAGGGCCCTGGGAGAGTTCTAGTGTGAGATTCTGGGTGGGATCTTGGTACAAGGCTTTGTCAGTATTCTGGGATTGTGGGTAGTGAAGATACTCATTTGGGAGATACTTCAATGTAATTGTAGCACAATTTGTTTGAGGTGTCCCAACAAATGATAACCTGGTATTTGCTTTTATCTTCATTGACTCAGTCTTCATAGATCCACCAATTGTGTTTGTCATAGTCTGTATAGTCATCTTCTTCTTCTGTATATTCATTGAGGGTAATTGGGATATGATTTCTGAGGAGTCGTCTATGTTGATGACAAGCTTCAATGTCTAGGGAAATTTCATGATGGATATTTGCTGATAGATGGGAAGAGTCATTTATAATTGGCTGCCCATTGAAGTAAGCAGTTTGAGGTTCTGGATTGCTATGAGTGAAGTAAACAAGTTGACTATTGACATAAAAGAGTTTGTTGCTGCTGTTGCATTGGAGGTAATCAGGCCACAGGTGATCAGTTACTTCTAATAAGATAGAATTGGTGGGAAGAAGTTGGTTATGGTAATCTCTGGGGAGATTAGATGATGTAGAAGCCATAGTGACAGAGCACACTTCCTAGAAGCATGGTTGGTTCTTAGGAGGAGTTCAAAGTCTTGTCAAAGTGCTAAGAGTGGCCTATTGGACAGTCTTAGGGAAGGTTTGCAATAATTATTCCCCTGGTAACAAGGTAGTTGTTATGTGCTTGGTAAGTGTGATAAACATTCCTGATGATGATGAAGAGAGGGATCAATGAGATAGTGATAAGGATGATACCACTAATGACTAAATGAGGATCCTGAGTGATGAGTCTAGGATGTCTTAGCAATGCTTAGAGTGACTTAGAGATCTTAGACTTAGTTCTTAAGGTTTAAGTGAGATGATGGCAAGCTTAGGTCAAGCACAGTTGTTAGGAGAATCCCTAGATTGCAAAGTTGACAAGACTGGCATTTAAGACTACCAGTCTTTCAACTACTTATACAAAATTGGAGTCCTAAGAATAGTACAAGTAGTTAAAGTTCACAGATCAACAATGATTGCACAGCAATCAACAAGACCATGTGACTAAGATGCATCCATAGTGAACTAAGTAAATGTAGCCACGAATGTGAAGTGAACAAGAGATAAACAAAGACAGATAAAGACAAAAAAGGTGAGCCCTTGCTAAATGTATAGTGATAGTCCTTAGCAAGTAAATATGAAATAAAGAAAGAAAGATCAGAGAAATGAGATGCCTTATAGTACTTGGAGCTATGCTCACACTCTAGTATGTAAATACTAAAGTACTATAAGGGAAAGCTAAGTCCTTTCTAAGTAAATTGTAGCTAAGCTCATGGCTGTAGTACATAGTGCTTTGCTTTACTAGTAAGTTAGATAAGGAAAAGGAAAAGAAAACTTGTTACAAGGTGCCTAAGCAAGTGCCTCATAACACTTAGGTCAAGGGTTATCCCACCAAGCTAAAAGGAGTACAAGACAGCAGATTGGTAGGCAAATATAGTGATGAATGCTATAGTCAAGGAAGATGAGAAGCCAAATGTATGCTTGCAAGAGACACACAGAGAAGGTGAACAGAAATAGATACTCCATGACAGAGTGTGGCATTGCTGAGAGGCTGAGAGGATAGTGTGAGGCTGATGCTAGGTCAAACCAAACAACTGAAGGAAGACTAAAAACAAAAAGGGTGGTTGTGCTTGAACTAGCAGGAATCCCAGAATATAATCAGCTAAGTAAGGCAAGAGAGGAGTGTGGAAAACTGGGCAGGGCAGCAAATGACAGATATAGCACAGCACAAAATAGATATGCATTGTAATAAGGCAAGACAGTGGCAACAATAAGGGGTATTCCCTTGAGGAGACAGAGCAGTGGGCCAAGGGGCCACATCTGATGAGAAAGATGATGAGGTGTACAAGAGAAGGTACACAGAATAGAGAGGAGATGCTACAAGAGACAGGTATGTCAGAGATGAGATAGAGTAGCAGACGAAATACATACCTCAGCAGTAGAAAGAAGTGCTGAGGTATGTGGATGAAAAATGAGAAGTTCATACAGTTCACCCACAATAAAGTTTAAAGGGAGCTCAGCTGTAAAACTAAGAGATAGATCCCAAAAAGGGGAAAGAACAAGTGAGATCTGCAAGGGACTAAAATGTATACTAATATAGATAAGTGTGATCAGCATTGTATAATAGCTAAAATTGACAAGGAGAAACTCTACTGTACCTAGTGGATATCCCAGATGATCAAAACTGGGGAATATCAGTAGGAGTTGTATAGTATATATAGTACAGTACTCTAGGGCAGGTATATGATCTAATAAAAGCTGCACAGTAGAGCTAACAATAATAACCAATCAAAAAGAGGATGACTGATGTCCACAGTAGGTATGGGAAAGATTAGTGATACTCTGCAGCAAGTGTGAGAGAGCTGAATGAGCATCTGCAGTAATCATGAGAAATGAGTCATAACTACTTCATAATTGGGCTGATCTGAAATCAGGCAACATATGCATTATCAGCCAATAAAGATGAGCAAGAGGAATGTGTGACCATGAGAATCACTTCAATAGATCAGGGGTGATTGCAAGACATATAACAATAGAGATATAAGAAAAATAAGAGGAAAATTATGAGGATAAAAGGTGTTAGAATGCACAATTGCCAAAATAGTGACCTGGCTTAGGTTTGAACCAAGGATCTCACTTACTCCAGGTGGGTACTCTAACCACTGAGCTACCAGGCCTTGTCTAAGTGAAGTGCTAATAGCACAATGTGAAGCTGTACCTCAGAGACTACTGTAGGGTTGTAACTCTGCTATGAATGTTGTAGCTCTGTTACAAAAGTGTAGTATATGTACAGGGTCAGGCATTGACTGTAACATTAACTTCAACAAAAGGTGGCTTGACAGATAGAGATGATGTGTACAGAGTAACAAGGTACCCAAGAAGGACAACTGAAGAAGAACAGATACATGTCAGATATGTTCACACAGGTTATGGCAGGCAACAATGATTAAGGGAAGCATGAGCAATAAGATTGTATAGTCTCCACATAAGGAGAATGGTGGCAGCATAACTGCAGCAGCAAGAGTGATGTGAACAACAGTAGGTTGTCACAATGTAAAGAGAGAGTCAGTGTCTGTAAGACAACAACTGAGGAGAAGTAGAGTGGCAGCACATCTTATATAGTGTGTAAAGATATAGTTGAGGCAGAGATACTATCCTAGAGTACAAGGATGCCTAAATATATGTGGGACATGCATCATCTGGAGTATAAGTGGTGTGGGAGTAGAGAGAGAACCCCGTGGGGTTGTGAAGGTGTACAAGTATGTCATGCATATGTAAGGATGAGTGGGAAGTAATGCCAAATGAAAATAATAAGAAGTAGGAGTTGTGACAATGACATACTATGAGAATTCAACAAGATAGAGAAAGATGGAGTTGACAAGATGCCTATCTCAGCAACAAGTAGAACTGCTGAGGATCAGGACAAGAGAGGACAGAAGATATAGTAGGATGACAATAGGGTTGAAGAGGAGTCCTAACCATGAAAGATAAAGAGAGTACCAAAAGGGGAAACATGTGGGTCAAGTAAATGAACCTATGTGAGAGACTGTTGGTACAACAAGTAACTGGTGGACAGGAGATAAGATAAGATGCATAAAGAGACATGCACAGTATATAAAGGAAGTATTGATAAATACAGGCCATAAGCATAGAGGGAACTAGAATAGTTCTTATTGTTATGTGATGGCACTACAGTCTACTTATAGTATCTACTGTAGTGCATGGACCATGATCTATACAAGGGTCAAACATGTGTATCCATGTATGTGCAAGTTGGAGTGTGTGTACAGTAGTGGGATGAAAAAGGAAGGAGGAGATTAGTAAGTAAGAGATGTCAACGCCCCCCCTTACTGGGAATACACTCAATGAGGCCAAGGCTAGAGCAGTGGGAAGCAAAAAGAGGAAGAGAAAGCGACTTAGTAAGAATATCTGCAACAACATGAGAGGAAGGAAGGCAATGAACAGAAATGGATTTAGAAGAGATGCAGTCACAAATATAGTGGTGTCATATGTTGATATGTTTCATTCCTCAAGTGACCACAGGATTTGTGGCTATGTCAATAGCCCCTTTGTTATCTCCATACAACAGCAGTGAAGAGGGAAAACCAAAACCTATTTCACACAAGAGGGAGTGCAACCACATCCCTTGAGTGGCAGTCTGTGAAAGGGACATGTATTCTGCTTCCATGGAAGACAGAGATATGGTGTGTTGCTTTCATGATGACCATGTGATGGCTCCTCCTCCAAGTAGGAAGATGTATGCCCCAATGGACTTCCTATCATCCCTGTCTGCTGCCCAGTCAGAGTTGGAGTAGCCAATGATCCCAGCATCATCATGGCCTCCATAGCACAGGTGGTGGTGTATCGTGCCTTTGAGGTAGTGAAGGACATGATGTCCTAGAGAGAGGTGCAAAGGAAGGGGATTGGACAGGAATTGGGAGAGTTTCATGATGGCAAAGGCGATGTCTGGATGAGATACAATGGCAGCATACAGGAGAGATCTGATGAGTTGCTGATATTCTGATCACAGAGAGTGGTCTGCAACATAGTCGCTATCTGCTTTTGTGGGGGTAGCTCTGGGAGGTAAAGGAGTGAGAGTTGCATTGCAATCATCGAGATGGAAGTGATCAAGGAGGTCACTGATGTAGGCTTCTTGGTCAATCTCCAGTGAGTGGTTGGCTCAATCCTGGGTGATGTGTAGACCAAGATAGGATTTGATTTTGCCTAAGTCAGTCATTTGGAAGAGTGTTTGCAGTTGTTTCTTGCATACTTCTACTTCCACCAAGGATCCTCCTAGAATAGTGATGTCGTCAACATAGAGGACGATGATGAGTGGTTTGGAGGAAGAGGTGGAGACATAAATGCCTGAGTTGGAGTAGGTGCAAGTGAAGGATAGACCAAGTAATGACCCATGCATCTTGTGGTGCCATTGTTGCGATGCTTGCTTCAGACCATAGATCACCTTTGAAAGATGACAGACTTTTCCTTTGGATCCTGGTGTGACAAATCCCTGGGGTTGTTCCATGTAGATTTCTTCGTCTAGGTCTCCATTGAGAAAAGTGGACTTGATGTCCATGGAATGTACTTCCCAGTCCTCTAGCACAGCGATCCCTAGGAGAGTGCATAGGGATTTGAAGCAAGCTATTGGGGTGAAAGTTTCATTGTAGTCCACTCCATGGATCTGAGTGAACCCTTTAGTGACAAGACCGGCTTTATACCTCCCATCCACTTTGTGCTTGAATACCCATTTGTTGCTTACAATGTTGTGGCCCAGTGGAGGGTTGACCAGTTCCCATGTTTGGAAGTCATTGAGCAATGAAAGCTCCTCGTTGCAGGCTGCCAGCCATGCATTGGAGTCAGGGCCAGACAGGGCTTGCTTCAAGGTTAGAGGGTCATGTGATAGGGCATGAGAAAGTATGGCTGAAATAGAGGATGTGCTGCGAGGAGTTGCAAAAATGTCATCGTCAGACTGCCCCCCCTCACCGAGGATGTCGACAAACTTGCAGGGCCTGTATGCTGATATGTGCTGTGCCAGGCTGAAGGGGAAAAGTAACCACAACCACAGCAATTGCTGGAGGGTGCAAGCCGTAAGGTTCTCTAGACACCAAAGTAGAAAGGATTAGTAGTTAAGGGCGATAAGGGCGATAGTGCGACTTGACTAGAGCTACAAGAGGAACGCAACTTGGGTAACAAACTGGTGATATGACACAATAAGACAGACACAATATGATGCAATAGAGAGCACAATAGAGAATCCAATGTAGTGGAAACAAAATGCAACGCAGTAGAGAATGCAACGCAGCACAATGCAATGGAGAACGCAATGGAGAACACTATGCAACACAATGATAAACGTGACTTACAGGGAACATGCACTTTTCTCAATAATAAGACATGCAGAGGGAAGGTTGATACTCGCTTTTTGATTATTGACTCAGACAGGAGAAGAAGTCAAATCAAGGGTGGGGGAAATCTGGTCATTTTGACAGACAATGCACTATCTAAATACAAGCCTAGCTCCAAGACTGGAGCACAACAAAACACAACAGAAAATTTACAGTGTAGGGTCAATCATAGGGATATTTGAAATGAAGTGGAGTCTGTATACGAGCGAATAGAGTATCATACTATAGCAGATGAGCAAAAGAGGAATAGTGCCAATCACACCAAATGCTGACTTCACAACTTGTGCCTCCATGGTTACTTTGGTGGGTCTAGACCATGTCTTGGCCTATTCACCCTATCCCTCGTCAGCCGACCTGGTATTGTTTTCCAACACCTGCATGAATGTGTGATTATAGTGACTGGGGATGATTTTCATGTGTGGCGCATTAATGTCACTGTGTTCGCCTGATGTCACTGATGGTCATTTCCTGGCGTTACATGCGCATGATGCTCATCAATGTGCTGTCACAAAAACAGGTTGGACAACAGGTAACATGCTGCAAATGATGCAGAATGGGGTAATCAGCATCAATGAGGCATACAGGAGGCTGCTGGCAACTGGGTGACAGCTCAGAAGGCCCATGCCAGGGCAGAGACTCAGGGGGACCAAGATTGTGGGTGCATTGCTCAGACCATTGAGCACAAACTTGGGGAGGTGGAGAGGTGGGCAGAGACACATGAGGAGGTGTGACAGGTGTCTCGACAACAGGCACAGCCTGCAGTGCAGCAGGCTTGAGGACAGGTTCTGGCAGAGGAGGGACATCAATGGCAGCAGGTGCATCATCGAGGTCGTCGTCCCCATCGTTGTCAGAGCTAATGCTGTCAGAGGCATCACCGTCAGACCCAGATGCATCAGAGTCAATGTCACCAGGCACATTTGAGGAAGGGATCAGGAAGAAATCAAGGACCATGGGCACACAGGCAGTGTTGAGGGACAGGAAGACAGCTTCCTCAAAGACAGCATCCCTACTCACAACACAGCAAGAGGACAACTTGTCCCAGAACAGCCAGCCTTTGGTCCCAGACTTGTACCCCACAAAGGTGAGCAGCCGAGCCTTGGGGCCCAGTTTGGGATGCTGATGGTCTGCATACTTGACCAAGGCCTTGCAGCCGAAAATGAGAAGGTGTGCAACATCAGGGGGCGAAGAGCTGGGCAACCAAAGTGACTGGGGGGTTTCCCAGTGCAAGTAGTGCGATGGTGAGAGGTTGTAGGTATGAATGGTGGTACGTACAGCATACTCCCAGAAGCCTGAGGACAAGCTGGTGCGATGAAGGAGGCTGAGCGCACGGTCCAGAATGGAGCGATTTCAGTGCTCAGCCTGTCCATTTTGTTGTGGAGAATATGGAACAGTAAGTTGATGTTTGATTCCCCATTTGTGCAGGAGGGTGGAAATGGAGGCCACCAAGTACTCCCCACCACAGTCCATATGCAAGGAAACAGGCCATCAGCCAAAAAGGGCATGGACATGGGCAAGGTAGTGTTTGAGAGCACCAGAAAATTGGTCCTTGCACAAGAGGAAGTAGACCATGCCAAAACCAGAGTAATCATCAAGAAAGGTCATGAAGTAGAGGCAGTGGGAGCCCACAGAGGCAGTACCAACGGGGCCCACAAGGTCAGAGTGCATGAGACCTAGGCAGGACAAGGTGTGTGAACAGGAGATGTGGAAAGGTGAGTGAGGGAACTTCCCAAGCAAACAACCAGAGCAAGGGGAGGACAAAGTGGAGGGGGCCAGTGGAGAGAAGCTGGACAACTGAGAGGGCCATATGCAGCAAACAACCTCTTCAGAGAGGTGCCCCAGGCACTCATGCCAAAGCCTCAAGGAGGGGCGAATGAGCACATTGAGGGAGTGGACCAGTGACAATGATACCCAGTACGTTCCTTTGTCAAGAAAACCTGCACTGAACAGATGACCATCCTTAGTGATTTCACAGCGTTTGTCACAGTATGTGATGCAAAAGCCAAGGGAGTCAAGTTTACTGATGGAGAGAAAACAACCCAAAGCACTAGGTACGTGTAGAACTCTGGACAGGGAGAGGTGCACTTGAGTCCTGTCCAGGAGCTGGTGTTGCTGTGCACAAGTGCCCTGACCAAGGCAGGGGATTAGCATTCCATTCCCAACTGCAACAGACCATAAAGATGCATCAGTGTAGGTGTTGAAGTCATCCTGGGACAGTGAGATGTGGTCAGTGCATCCAGAATCAAGCATCCACAGGCCACACCCCTCATAGTAGCAAGCATTGAATTCAGAGACAGACACAGTAGACATGGTGTTTACAGAACTAGGTATATCAACACTTATCCCTTTCTCCTTGTCCCTATCTCATTTGTCCAACCAGGCTTTGACATCCACCAGGATTCTGTGGAGCGTCCAGCAAGTGTCAATGGTGTGGTTGTGTCATTTGCAATGAGTGCAGAATGAGTATTGCAATGACCAGGAGTGTTATGTCCTGGAGTGAACGCGGCGAGAGTGGAGTGTGGTTTAGTGCAAGCTTCTTTGTCTAAGATTTGACCACAGATATTCCCGATTGCGAGGTGGGCGAGATCAGAGGATGCAAGGAGGGTGGAGGAGAATGAGTTCCAGGAGGGTGGTAGTGCGTGTAGGAGTAGAAAGCACATGTTCTGTTCACTGACTTTGACTCCCAAGGCAACGAGCCAATCCTGGGCGATAATGAGAGCATCAATTTGTGGAGTAAGAGGTGTGTTGATATTGAATTTGCTGGTGAAGAGTGCTTGAAAATCGATGAATGTGGTGATATGTGCTGTGCCAGGCTGAGAGGGGAAAGTAACCACAACCACAGCAATTGCTGGAGGGTGCGAGCTGTAAAGTTCCCTAGACACCAAAGTAGAGAGTATTAGTAGTCAAGGGCGATAAGGGCGATAGTGCAACTTGACTAGAGCTACTAGAGGAACGCGACTTGGGTAATAAACCGATGATATGACGTGATAAGATGGATACAAAATGACACAATAGAGAGCACGATAGAGAATCCAATGTAGTGGAAACAAAACGCGACACAGTGGAGAACACAATGCAGCACAACGCAATGGAGAACGCTACGCAATGCAATGATAGACGCGACTTATGGGGAACGCGCACTTTTCTCGATAATAAGACATGCGGAGGGAAGGTTGATATTTGCTTTTTGATTATCGACTCAGATGGGAGAAGAAGTCAAATTGAGGGTGGGGGGAATCTGGTCATTTCGACGGATGATGTGCTATCTTAATACAAGCCTAGCTCCAAGACTGGAGCACAACAAAACACAACAGAAAATTTACAGTGTAGGGTCAATCATAGGGATATTTGAAATGAAGTGGAGTCTGTAT
>QLPN01004904.1:0-14209 GCA_003314395.1 Albatrellus ellisii | reverse complement strand
GATGAGCAAAAGAGGAATAGCGCCGATCACACCAAATGCTGACTTCGTGACTCGTACCTCCATGGTTACTTTGGTGGGTCTAGACCATGCCTCAGCCTATTCGTCCTATCCCTCGTCGGCCGACCCGGTATTGTTTTCCAACGCCTGCGTGAATGTGCAATTATAGCGACTGTGGATGATTTTCACATGCGGCGCATTAATGTCGCTGTGTTCGCCTGATGTCACTGATGGTCATTTTCCGGCATTACGTGCATGTGATGCTCATCAACGGCAATAACTGTCTGCTTGCTGTATACTTCTTTGAGCCCTTCCCAAGTGCATCATGCAGTCATGGAGTCACCAGCTACCATGGCCACTGGTTGTGGTCCGCAGTGCATGGAAATGATGGCTTTCACAACATTGTTGTCGTGGTTCCAGGTCTCAAGTTGGTTAGCATTTGTGATAGTTACAATGGGCAGGCCGCCTTCAACATCTTCAGTGGAGGTGATGGGGGTGATGGGTGCTTTTGAGATAGTATACCATATTCCCATGATGATGAGTGCAGATTTGACAATGTTGGCCCATTGTTTATAGCTCTCAGTGCCTTCCAGAGTGATGTTGATTTTAGGGATGGGGGCAGCATGAGAGGGAGTTGTGAGTTGTGAGAAGATAATTGCGAGTACAAGATATGTGTGTGAGTTGAGTAAGGTGAAGACAAGTATGGCAGTGAGTAGGAGGGAGACACAAACAGCCCAGGCAGGGCCCATAACCTGATAAACACAGGCCATAAGCATAGAGGGAACTAGAATAGTTCTTATTGTTATGTGATGGCACTACAGTCTACTTATAGTATCTACTGTAGTGCATGGACCATGATCTATACAAGGGTCAAATGTGTGTATCCATGTATGTGCAAGTTGGAGTGTGTGTACAGTAGTGGGATGAAAAAGGAAGGAGGAGATTAGTAAGTAAGAGACATCAACAAGTATGCACAGTGTCCTATGATAGCAAAGGCCAAAAAATAACATATAGTACAGCTGTGCATTTGAGTCAGAGATAAGCATGAGTGCTGCAATGCAGTAAAAGATTATGAAAAGAAATCATGACATGGTCTTTCTTACAGCATGTGTGGAAACTCTCCAGGTGACCAGGCTTTTAGTGCCACTATTTATTCAAATGTGTGTTGGAACATAATAGCCTCAAGAAAGCTGGGCCACAGGATTAGCTTGGTGAACTTCAGTTATGGTGCATGTCAGAAGGGGTTGTTGAAGTTGAGTTGATTGATTGAATGTTGATGCCTGGGTGCTGTTTCTCAAATCAAACACATTTTAAAGTCAACCAATATGATTTGTGTTTTGTGTACTGCCACATTGTAGACCCATGCATTTCCTCTACCAAGAGCAGCCATGGTCAACAACACTTTGCAATCAGGGATACATTTAATTCTGTGGTTCCTACTATTAATTGATAGTAAGTGCACAACATCAAACATTCAACTGATGAACACCTGGAGATGCCGCAAAGTGCTATCGTGGCCGCCTTGAGACACCAGCCTGGAGATGGTGTCAGATCAAAGCGTCTATCCACACAGATATTTCCCCCCCACAATAAGGCAAGCACATGTGCTAACAACAGGCATTGCCCCTTCCAAGCCACACATCCTGCTTTTGGTGTCCAACTGTTGTATGTGAGCTATCCAGGAAGAGATGCAGGAGACCAAGAAGGTTCATGACCTTGCACAGGGAGGGCTCTGGTGTTCAGCATGGTCATTCAATGAGAGCACAGGCTGCCTGGACCAGATGCTCCTAGCACTAGGCACAGACTGACGGTGTGACACAAGATTCAGTGATCACCACAACGATGTGCATGCAGACACAATCAAGTGGCAATGAAAGACTCACCAGACAAGACCTGTCAGCTCCTAGCATTCCTCTTGAGTGAATGGAGGGGATGTGAGGAGGGTTGCAAGTGATTTAGACTGACATGCGTCAGTGACCACATTCGAGAGCATGGGTATGTGTACCTCAGTGGGTGGCCAATAACAGTATGTCAGTGGCAAAACAATACCCAAAGGAGGTAAACCAACTCTGAGCAGAGGCTGATGATCCTTGCGGTGTGATCCACCAAATGGGAATAAGCTTGTGCCTTCATGTCCCAATATCAATTCCTATTGTTCTGGCACCAAGTACCTCAACATCCGACCTGTGTCACTGCCACGTCCAGCCACACTGCCATTGGGGTGTTCCACCCACTTATATATTGTGCGAGGGCATCACCCAGATGGAGTTGTCCAGAAAACCTGACAAAGACAAGTGTAGATGATCAGTGCCACAGTGGTGCACATAGGCTAAGTAAGCTGCTCTGATCTGCTCAACAGCTACACTAACTTAATCTTAATCTGTGTGATTCTAGTCACAGATCATGTCTGTGTTCCATTGTGTGTGGGTGGGGAATTTTCAGTGATCGAATTGGGGGTCACATGACCACTCATGAGCATGTCCCGAATTGTGGTAGTGGCGTGCGAAAGTGAGTGAAGAGCCGAACAATTCCCAGCTGCCGACGAGCGGTGATGTCTCGATAAAACCCAGTGAACTTTGGGAACCGAGATACCACTGCGTGCAAGCACTATAGTTTTGCATGTCAAAAGGGAGGCAGGTGGGTCACAAATTTACAGTACTGAAGGTGTCGTGAAGGTGTCGTGATGGCGTAGAGAAAGGAGAAGACTAAGGCATGGGAAATTCGTGTCGTCTGTTCCGTTTGTTATATTCGAGAGTCTCGACGAAAATGGAACAGACATTTCTCCATTCTCACATGCGTGCTTACTTAGCCCTCACAAGAGCTTCGTCTCGCTGCGCTCAACTTGAGCTCTTCTAGCATTGGCGTACTCCGCCTCATTTCCGTGTTGATACAATCCATCCACCTATGCGTGGTTCCTGAGAGCTTATCGGCACAATTTTACCAACAAGTGTAGCATATTTCCTTAGCATATATCACACTTTTGCACGGAGCGCAGCTGGCGTTCCTGTGATTGTATGCGCATGATCATGAGATGGTTCAGCTGATGGTCGGCTCTTGAGCTCTGTATAATCAGTAGAAACTCAGAGGCATGTCGTAGCGATCGCTTTTTACAGGAGGGGCCAGAGTTCGAGTAGGAACATGTGAGAGTGCTCTCGACGAATACATTTCCTTATCGAAGTCACACCACTAGCGTCCAGGCAATTAACGCCCACATCAACAACACTCTTTTACCGTTGCTCGTACTCAAAAGTCACGCAGTTGTTACTAGTAACACTAAAAAGTGAAAGAGAAGGAAGCCGATGCCGTCGTCGCCACCTTCAGCTTTGTTCCTTGTTTTGGGCACTAGACTGGACATCGCCAATATACGTAACAATGACCTGTGAATGTGCTTGAGTAACCCGTCATGCATATAGAAGAAGCGAACTAGACATAGCTGTCGGCAGTAGCCTTCGCGGACCTCATCCTTTCACGGGCCAACGAGCTTGCTTGCCGACTCAGTCCTTCAGGAAACAGGTGTTGAATATGCCGGTAGTCAGCTCGTGTTTCATCTCTCGGGGGCACTGTTGCGCTGTATGGTGGCCACCATCGGCGGAATTGAAGGCGCCTGCAAGCAAGTTACGAGATTCACAAGTGCGAGCGATATACTGAGCTAAAACGCAGGAACAGTGTGAATGACGTTGTTCAAGGCCCGCGCAACTCTCTGGTTGATCTAGCACGGAAAGCACCGACGTCCAGTCAGATCTACAAAGGCGACCTCACTGGGCGCAACGGCAAGGACAGTGAGAACGTAAACATAGTAGAGAAGAGTTTCTCGGCACAAGACGTCGTCCCGAGCACTGCAGACCAGAAAGAAAAGATGGTAGAGACTCGTAGGCGCTTTATGCGCCAGTAAATCCCAACGTTGTACGTGTGCTAGTCGTCTTGACCGCCGATACAATAGCCGAAAATATGTGTCTTCAAAGGTCACATCGCCAACATGCTTAGATGTGCAAGCACAAGCGAACGACGCCTCAGAGTGCATCCAGTGCCGTCCGAGCGATCAAGAGGTGTTATGAGACGCACCTTCGTCACGAACCACTCGATCTTGGCTCGTCCTCGTCTTCTTCACTCCAGGCCTCATTGGGTACATGCATACCGACACTGCGCACGCGCCTCACCTGCATCCGCGCCTACGCAGCCGCGGTGTTCTTATTGTTTCCGCACTTCACGGGCGGTATCTACTAGGGATGTGGTGCCATATCATGGGTGGGATGTGCTCGATGGGGCGTTGTCAGCGGCATGGTATTATCGACAGTGAGAATGGAGCAGTCGATGAGCCTGCCCGCAGGCAGTGTGCACGGGAAGGCCCAGCACATGGAGCACGTGGGGGCTATTGGCGCTTGCAATTTTGCGCGAGCAGCTGCTGCGAGAGTGCCGGCAGTGGCCACAGTTCTGAGTGGGGCCTCGTCGCCGTTCAAAATATCTCTCTTTCAGAGCACAGGCACTGACTCTTGAGTTGTTGCTGGAGTGGTGGAAACTTACCGTATCTGTTACTCAGGCTGCTCAGCCAAGTGTGAATATTCGACTAGGTAAGTACAAACGTACAGAAAAAATGCACGAACGTAAGTGGGATCTTTTGTGGCATCAATCCGCACGCTGATGTGTGTTACTGTCGTCGTGGACCGACAGATGTCCGTGTTGACCACGCTGAATCGACCAGGGTTGCGCAGGCCTTGAACAACGTCATTGACTTCGTTCGGTCTCCTACGTTTCAGCTCAGTATGCTGCTCATACTTGAATCACTCAGCTTGCTTGTAGACGCTCCCACTTCCAGACGGCGCAATAGTATATCCGGAACGAAGTTGAAGGCAATGACGATAGCATCGGCGTTGGGTAGTGAGCATGCGATCGTGTTGGTCTCCCCCTCTTTCTCGCATCCTTAATGCCGTCGTTGACTTAAACTCTGTTGGCAGGGTTGTAGATGCCCTTCTCGGAGATATGGTTGGCCCCGTGATGGGTCCGCGAAGACAGATGCCTTGTTGACGTCGACCTCGACGTCGTGATTGACATCCTAGGTTTCCGATCGAGCTGGCTGGGAATTATAAGGGAGGTCGCTACAATACCTGTGGGTTCTATCTTGCGTCTCATATGAAGGGCATTGGGCTGTGGTACATCTGTTCTTCACCTCTTGTCGTGTCGCGTCTGGTACATGGTATCTTATCATCTTCATCCGACTCATTACAACTGTGTAACTCTTGAGTACAAACGTGTTGTGCTGATAAGCTCCCAGATCTCTCAGGAACATGCCGTCCACATATAGCAAAGAAATGAGACTGCGTACGCCAATCACGTGCATCCCGCGCACTAGCACGAACCTCTGCCCTACTACTGCAGGCCTGCGGCCCCAGTCATCCACACCTCAACCATCTTCGGTTCCTTGGACGACACCATCTCCCTAATGCCCTCGCGCGATTTGTGGGCCGAACACACACACTCCGGCAGCGGCGTGGTATCGATCTCCATCACCCTGCGCTTATGTCGTGATCGACGTGAGCCTCAACAAGCTGAACGTGGTAGTCAACCAGGCCAGACGGTGAAGAGGTCTCTTGATCCGAAGCTTTGGTTGTGCGATATTGAGACGTCAATGCGCAAGTTCATTCCCGCCCGGGCCGGTCGTAGGATCGTCTCCTTCGACCAGCCTCTGCCCAAGGTCAGTGTACCTCCTTTGCATATCATTTCTATTACTGACGTTGTTCGACAGACCCTCAGGGCCACCAGGCGCACTCTGCCCATGCCTTCGAGTGTGGTTTCGGAGATGTAGTTCAACAATTCTATTGATACATGTTCGTCTAGATCAATTACTTCCATCATCTCCATTTACTCAAGAGTAATGTGAGGAGCTGACAGGTCTTGTTCAGTTGCTTGATGGTGAGTGCCAAGCAGCATTGAAGTCAATCGTCGCTGTTTGACTGACTATCTGCACGCATGTCATTGTGATGATCATCCCCATCACCGAGTCTTTTCCTGAAGCCTCCCGCGGAAGAGTACGTCTAACACCAGATCCCGTTCTGGCGCAAGGCCGTGGACTTGGCCATCCCTCTCGTTTACCTGGGTCTCCTGAATCTCCTTGTGGGCAGCTCGCACCACCAACGGGTGGATACCGAAGGCAGGATATACAGCATGACCAGATCCCTGTTGTCGGCGCGTACACATGGCTTATTGTGAGTGAAGACATCTGCACCAGTTGATACTTTGATCCAATCGCCATCTCCAGCTGTCATCATCATAAATGCATCAGCCGCACTCCCTGGCATCCCTGTTCTTGACAACCTCGCCCGCATTTGCTACACATGGTGACACAGATCAAAGAAGGCTCCATCACGTATGCATAATAGTAGGGTACAGTAATAGGAAGTCACATGCAGAACTAAAGACAATATACAAGCTATCAATCAGGGTAAGAAGTAGACTGCAAGGAATAGGGCAGGAAAGATATGTTAGTGTGCTATAACATTGCTTCAGCTTCTTTCTGCATCTCTACAGCCTTCTCTGGCTGATCCAATTTGAGGTAGCAGGTATGAAGACTATGTAGAATGTCTCTGCACCCCTCATTTCTGGAGAGTTGCTGTGCCAAATCTAATGCAGTCAGATAATACCTCTCAGCCCCTTCCCACCTGTGCCTCCTCACATCCAGGTCCCCCAAATCCCGATGTGACCACATCTCTCCTGCTCTACTAGATGCTCTTCTGGACAACAGCAAAGACTTCCTCAGCATTTCCTCAGCTATGTCAAGCTTTGACAGTGCAGCATAGACCCTTCCAAGATGCCTGGAGGCACTGGCTTGTCCCTGTACAGACCCAATATCCTGATATATAGTCAGAGCTTCCTGAAATCTCTCCATGGCTGTGTTATACTCCTGCAAATCATATTCCACCTGACCAAGCCCATGAAGGCAATTTGCATGGCATGTAGGATCATCCTGGAGGGTCACCAAGGCCAATGCCTGGGAATATGACTGCTTGGCATCTTGATACTGGTGAAGCTGAAGATGCATGTCTCCAAGACTCATCCAGTCCCAGGCTTGACACCTGATGTTGTCTTCTTGGACATGCAGTTCCAAAGCCTGGTCCAATATGCCCTTGGCCTGAATGGGGTTGGACTGAGGTGATGTGATATGAAGATCAGCAAGATCTTGCAATGCATCTGCTTGTTGATCCTTGGCCCCAGCAACTTTGAACTGCTCTACAGCTGCCAGATATTTCTCCTCTGCCTGGTCATATTGATAGGCAAACTGAGAGATGTTTCCCCATTGACAAAGGCACCTCCCATGAAGAATAGGATCCAATTGTTCTGCATGCAGGGTTGCCAAAGCAATGAGAGTGTCATCAAGGATACCACAGAAGCAACAGAACTGTGTGAAATTGATGATGGCATGAATGACAGGAATGTTGTTGGAAGATTCTTGCAAGGATGCCTGCAGAAGCACCTTAAGATTCCCAATCTCTGGGGTAATCTGTTTCTGGACTTTCAGGGATTCCCTGTTCTCACTTTCTTCAGCGAGGGAGATATAGTAGGATCTCAAAGCCTGGGCATTGGCGGGAGATGGTTGGTGTCTGGCCTGGACATAGTGACGGATGGGGGACAATATGCATACCCTCCCATTCTCAGAGCTGTAGGCAAGTGCTTTGAGTTTGAGAACTCGAATGGCATCTTGCATGTGGGGAAGATCCTCGAAAGCCTTCTGGAAGTCGTCGAGCCTAGACATCTGCATGCCGTCGGGGAGCTTGCTCAGGATTGCGAGCATCTGAAGCGCATTTGGGTTCTTCTTCATGTGAGGGCTGTCGATAGACAAGGAGATGGAGATATCGACATTCGAGAGGCGGTCGTCGTCCTCCATCGGTGATCGAAGTAGGGACGTGCGCCGGTCTCTCCAGCTCCGCAGAAGGGCCATGGTAGTTTCATCAGCGGGCTCCGCAAGATGGGCCAGTAGGGTAACAGCCAGGGGAACACAGTCGACGGCCTTGAGGAGTTCCTCAACATAAGCGTCAGAGGACTTCCCAGAGATGGCGGTGAAAGTATCAATGGCAGCCCCGAGCGTAATGGGTCGGATGTGGTCGAGGAATGGCTGGGTCCACCGCGTTCTGGCAGGCCGCTGGGTTCCACGAAGAGTAACGACGACAGCGACGGTGTCCAGAGAGGTAATGCGCTCGAGCATAGCCTCTACTTGACGAGTCTGGGCCTCCCACGGCGTCTCAAAGTTGTCGAGACAGATGATACAGGAGTTGGCCTGGAGGAAGCCCAAGACCGCTTGAAGCAACGGCCCTGTACCGGTTGTCGAAAGACCGACAGTCCTAGCCAACTCGAGGAGGACGGCCTCGGCAGTCTCGGCCGCATCACATGCGACAAAGTAGCGGGGACCAAGAAACTGGTCTACTATTGCAGGATGATGGAGAACGGCCTGTGCAATGGTTGTCTTGCCAATTCCGCCAGAGCCCAAGATAGCGACGCGGGCGGGGGCACGTTGCAGAACAGAGGCCACGATGTGTTCGACCTCGAGGTCGCGACCATAAAAGATCTGGGGCTTTGATGGAAGGACGAATGGGCCTTGCTGCGCGCTGGATAATGTATCCGTTTAGGGTCATGACATGAAGGGTGACAAAAAAAACATAGAAACGAACATTGGCTCCAAAGATGCCGGTGGGGTTTGCTACCGTTTGGTAAGCTTGATTTAAATAACACTGTAGGTAAATTCGGACACACCTGGATTTGCGCGCCCTGTTGCATCTGTGCGACTTTGATGTGAGTTGCAATGTTAAGCTTTGTCTATAGAACAATGTAAGAGACTCGAGTTGATTGATGCGACCGGAGACGTACATTCAAAATCTCCAAGGCCTGCCTCATTTTCTCTCCACACCCTACCACGTCCTGCTTCAACTGGTTGCGGAGGACCGCATTGCAGAACCTGTCGCCCATTTTGGTACCTTTGCAGCGCTGAAGAACCTCAAGGACGGTCCTCAGTTCACTACGTGAGCATACGAAATTAATACGCGACGTATGCCACCGAATCTTTCAGGCTCACCTTTCGAGCTCTTCGAGGTACTGTTTCAGATCGTTGGGGAGCTCGATCTGTTGTGCCTCGTCCCCAGCATGCTTGGTACAAAATGTTTCGATGACTTCCTTGATCCTAGTGGCATAGGACCGGACTTTGTCCCATTCGTTCTTGAGATCCCTGACCTCCTGCTCCATCATAAGCACATGAAGAGATCATCTATATCAACAGTGCGACTCACCGTTCTGATGTCCGAAATCTCGGCGATCAATCCCCCGACAGTCTCAAGGAAAGGCACGTTATGCGTCAATTTGCTGATATCCCCGAACAATGCTGCTGCTGCGTCCAAGCCCCTGGTGGACTCGTCCTTGGCCCCGCTTTCCGCTATACATCGACCACGATCAGCGCTGTCGCAAGCGACATACAAACGCACGCACCGTTAGGGCCATCGATGGCCGATCGCTGACCGACATCGGGCGAAGGCGATTGCGAGCTAGAGCCACGCCCTTTCAAAAGTCTCTTCATGATATCGATTTGTGGGTTGAATTATGTATGTGTGTTCTATTACTTTGGTTGCGATGGAGAGAGAAGTGGCCGGTGCCTCGACGCGGCACCGACAGCGCTTTGCGGCATCTCCAGGCGCTCATCAGTTTATGATTCAATGTTGCGCGCTTACTATCCATTAATGGTAGAAACATCAAGATTAAGTGTTTCCCCAATCGCAAAGTGTTGTTGACCATGGCCATCCTTGGTAGAGGAAATGGATGGGTCTGCACCGTAGCAGTACACACGAAAATCAAAATGTATTGGTCGACTTCAAAATATGTACGACTTGACAAATAGCACTTGGGCATCGGCATTCGATCAATCGACTCAGCTTCAATCCTTGCGACACGCACTATGGCCGAAGTTCACCGCACTGACCCTGTGGTCCAGCATTGACGAGTTTGTTGGGCTCCAGCTCACATTTGAAGCACCGAGAGTGCGATCTCCTGGAGGTTCTGGACACATACTTGCGAGAGGATATCGGAGAACCATACATGCCCGAGGAAGTCTCACCCCGTCTGCTTGAAGTAGCGACTTTCCAGGCCAGTGTTCGTCAACAAGAATGGGTTTGGACAAAGCTCTGGTGCAGCGTCGGTAGTCGCGCAAAATAATCTAGACATGGAGACTAACCTCGAATGAGGACAGAGTCATCTTGAGGCATTCTTGAGGAACTCCAACCTAAATTATTAGTTGAGGGTTCAAAGAGCAATGAGGTCAGTAGTTTTGTGAACCTCACGAGAAGATACAACTTTCAATGGTGTCTGACGCATTGAGGAACAATGGCAAGAGATCTAGTGTTTCCTCATGTGGTGAGCAGTTGGCGTTCAGGGCCAGGGAGGCCCGATCATGTGACCGCTCCGGCATCCTTATTCAAAGGTGCCTGATGGCATGTCGAAGGCTCGAAGACCTGCTAATGCGGAACGTCGAAAACAACGAGCGCAAAACAAACCTCTTGAAACCCATAAATCCGCTGCTAAATGCCAACCACTAGCTCACATTTAGCAGACTTGGTACTGGAGTATGCAGCTGTACAGACATCGACACCAGGGTGAGGTATCCAAAATGGCGGTATTTCAGCGTGGACATCTTTATTTGCCAAGGAGGTCATCGCTAGAGTCTTGAAATATAAGGCAAGGTAGGGATGCAATGGTGATCGAATAATGAAGCTGGTTGGAGTTAAGAAATGATTGGTGTCTTTCGGGCATGCCATACTCCATTCATGCGTGTCCTTGCCAATGGATGGTAAACTCGCAACATTATACCGTAAAAAAACGCCACCTTAAGCCACCTCCCGCGCGTCGCTGTCTCTCTTGGGCGGCATTGGCAAGACCACCATCACACAGGCCGTTCTTCATCATCCTGCCATGGTAGACCAGTTTCGTGGTGCCCGCTGCTTTATTGTATGCGATTCGGCTGAGACTGCTGAGGCCGTCCTCCTTGAACTGGCTGCGACTGCGGATTCTTCGACAACGTGTACAGGGCCTTTGCTATGAGCGGCCTTGTCTTTCCTTCTGGCCAGCCGCTGTATCATCTGTCTCGACAACTTTGAGACACCGTAGGAAGCCCAGACTCGTAAAGTAGAAGCTATTCTCGAACAAATTACCTCATCGGACACCGTTGCTGTTGTCGTTACTCTTCGGGGAACCCAGCAACCTACTAGTACATGATGGACTTAGCCTTACGACGTCGCTACTCCCGCCATCCGTGTCAGACCCCGCAAAGTGTGAAGCAGCACTCGCGAGCCTGTAGCACGATGCCCTGTTGCATGTGTTGCTGCCCTATCTCGTACGCAGGGTCGGCGAAGGCGCTCAGTCCGAAGGTGACGACAAGACACTTGAAGTATTGATCAACGTCATCGCTGCGCTCCACGGGAACACGATGGTCTTCATTGAGCTATATGTGAGTCGTGCCGCCGGTACACAACACTATATGTTACCATCGACGGTTGCAGCAAGCCTTCTCTCCGACTCCGCACTCCTGCCCTCCTGTAGCCCGCACCTCTACGTCTCCGTCGCATTCACACCTTTGCCCAGCACTCGTCACCGTACCCCTCGATGTCCCCGCACATCATCCTACTACCTGCCCTCATACTGGCCGAGAAGAGCCGCGGAATACGCGAGGGCGTGATCAACGGGCTCGCCGGCGTTGGAAAGGAGACCGTGTGCAAGGGGCTCATTGAGGTCGACGCGAGGGCATGTTTGGTGAAGAGGACGAGCTTGGCAACGTCGTCATGGGGTGTGCTCAAGTCTCTATATCTGCCCTCTTACTACTGGCCAGTCCCGCTCGACTCGTCTGTCAAATCCGATGAAGTGGGTATTGCGCTGTCGGGCGAGGTGATGGGTGATTTTTCTGCAGATTGGTTGATGGTGGACTCAGCTTAGGCGAGGGACGTCTTTGAGGTGTGAAATTTCCTATAGTGTCCGATTTATATATTATTGCCCCATATATAATTGATTTCAAACTCCCTACTGCAGAAGCAGTGCAAGGACCATTGTGACTAGTAAGTAAAGTGACAAACCGATATGTTTTGCGCGCTCCTGAGGTATCAACGAAGTCACTATGGTGGTTCCAAGTGGCTTGGTCGTTGCATACTCTTGTACTCACTGAAGCATTGGCACATCCTATCACCAGATTCGCGTAGATGCTGGGATTGTCATAGTGGGTGAGGAGTCAGGATGTACAGTTTCAACTACAACGCCCTTTGCGGTGAGCTCACGAGACGGGTAAGCGAGAGACTCAACTTGATCTGCAATGTGAAATCATGAGCTCCGAGTCGACGTGAAACTGTCGTCGAGGATACATGCGCTCTGATTTACCAACAAAGACAACAACAAACGTGTCTCAACCTTCCACGAGATCCATAACACTGCTAAATATCGCTGTACTGGTTTACCGGACACCTAGAACTAGCGAAAAAACAGAGAATGGGGGTATCTAATGAACAAGTCTAATTTCGGTCCATGAATCGAATGAGCTCGTGGTGGGTCGTGGAGTATCAGTCATCACTGGTGCAATAGACATGTTAAAAGTGTTGAGCGAGGGCCCAACACATTGACGTGTTTCCTGTTCCTGGTGGCCCATGCAGCAGTACGATGCAATTCCACGACACAACATTGACTGTATGCGATCAAAGACCCAATCCGCCTCTAGCAGAAAGCGGAGGACGCACAATCAGTATTGCTATCGCTGAACAGCACAGTGGCATATATGTAGTCCAGAAATTTGGACCTCGTGTTGTCAGTATAAATCAGGTTGTCCCACAGACCTTGCCATAGCCTGCTAGGCAGCTCACAGACGCTTGCTGCTATGCCTTCACCACCCGGACCATTTGAGAATTATTCAAAGGAGTCTCCTTTTACAGGTAGATTTGTAGAGCTGCTTGCGCGATCGCGGACAAGGGGATCCACAAGCTAATATGCGCTCGACGGAAGATATCACAACGGGAACATCATTCCAATCATCTATGATAGATGGAAGGTACAAGATATGATGTAGTTATAGACGGTATTTATGAGGATGTCGGACTGCATAGTTGGGTTGGGAGAGACACATACTTCAACTGCAGTTCGAGTCTGGTGCAAGATTAGTTAATAAAACGAGGTGATATAACTGACTGTGAGGTAAATATGGCTGAGGTAATTATGATGATTTCGGCCTGGAGATAGAGATCAGATCAAGGCATCTACCTGTACAGATACTCCCCACTCACAATAAAACATGCACGCTCGCCGACGACGGGAACTGGCCCGGCCATAGTACGCATCCCGCTTTTGGCGTTCACCCGTGGGTGATGCGAGATTGAGGAGGGTACGGCCGAGTCCATGGCCTTCATGCATGGATTGCATTTCCTAGCGCCGACTGACGGGGCGGTAAAAAGCTGAGTGATCGTCGCTGCGTGGGAAATTGCACATGAGTGGAAGCGCGCTTGTGCGCGGAACACTCAAAGGAGAAGTCGGCGAGATCGGGCGAAGGCGACTAAACAGGACAACAGTCTGTATAACAGCAACAAAGGACAGCGGTCGAAGAGATATGGAGACAGGAGAACAGGAGAGAAGAAAACGGAACCAAGAGGAGACTGGGGTCTAGGGTTGTAGGGTCGGTCTTTATATACTGGGTGACTTCCTGTAAGCATCTAGACGCGCCAGATGGACTCTAGATCTAAATCTTCGAGTCCCGCCCGTGAACTTTCAAATTGTAGAATTCCCCTTTAAATCGTATAAGACATATCAACTCTATATCAATAACAATAGAATTCTAGATTGTTAGACTGCCACATTTTAAATAATACACTATGATGATGACAGCTATTTCTTGCTGCAATCTCTGGCCAATGATGATCTCCATGAAGAGGAGTTGTTCAACATGGCGGCATTTATGTGCCAGCAAGAGCAAATGGGCCTTCATTACCACAATGGGTATTGAGTGACTTCCTGTGAGAACCTAGAAGCATCTGATGGACTCTAGACATAAACGGCCGAGAAGCTGATGGTAGCTGAGGCTTTGTAATCCAGTTTAGAGCCGGAGAGGGTCTCTAAACTTTAAATCCGAGGGGGTGCTCTACCCCCCCCCTTCAGATTCTGAGAGCTAGAAATCGGTACTCTAGAGTGTTTTGCCGAGATGCCGAGACCCGGAATTATG
>QLPN01004903.1:0-78329 GCA_003314395.1 Albatrellus ellisii | reverse complement strand
TGTAACTCTGCTACAAAAGTATTGTAGCTCTGTTATGAAGTGTAGTAGCACATGTACAGGGTTAGGCATTTGACCTTAACTCCAACATGAGCAAGTTCCTGTGCAAGTTCCTGTGCAAGATTCTGATTGTGATCTTGGTATAAGACTCTGTCAGTATTTGGAGATCATGGGCAGTCAAGATACTCATTTGGGATATACTTCAACAAAATAGTGATGACACAGGATGGGCTGGCAACTATAACAAGCAGGAGGACAAGGGTAGATTGCATTGGGGCTAGAGAAAGGAGACAGAGGATAGGGTAGAGCAGAGCCATGGAGAGAGGGACACCAGACATGAGGGCACAGAGTAAGAAGAGATGCTTTCCAGGGGAGTAGAAAGACTTAGAGCAGAGCCATAGATGATGAGGGAAAAAGTAGATGTGGAGGTGAAGATAAGAGCACAGCCAAATAGAGACAATAGAGTAGAGCCACAGATAAGAGGTAAGAGATGATGTAAGATGATAAGATGAGTGTGATTAGATGTAGATTAGATAGGAGAGGCAGGATAAGATGTAAATAAGAGAATATAACAAAGGGAACTGCTCAGCAGCATAAATAATAGATGAAATCCAACAAATAGAAGTCCGATTTGTCAGTGGTTTCCCAGCAAACAATAATTTGGTAATCACTGTTATCTGGGTTGACTCTGTCCTCATATATCCACTGGTTGTGTTTGTTGTAGCATGTATACTCATCTTCTTCTGTATATTTTTTGAGGGTGGCAGGGATATGGTTTTTGAGGAGCTGTCTATGTTGATGACAGACTTTGGTGTCTAGAGAAATTTCTTAATGGATATGTGCTGAAAGAAGGGAAGTGTTGTTTATAACTGGTTGTCCATTGAAGTCAGTGACTTGGGGTCCTGGATTGGTACAAGTGAAGTAAATGAGTTGATTGTTGATGTAAAAAGTTTATTGCTGGTGTTGTATTGGAGGTAATCAGGCCACTGGTGATCAGTTACATCTAAGGTGACAGAATTGGCAGGATGAAGTTGATTGTGGTAATCTTCAGGGAGATTAGATGATGTAGAAGCTGTAGTGAGGGTGCATGCTTCCTAGAAGCATGGTTGGTTTTGTTAGGAGGAGTTCTGAGTCTTGTCAAAGTGCTAAGAGTGGCCTATTGGATGGTCTTAGGGAAGGTTTGTGATAATTATACCCCTGGTTACAAGGTAGTTGTTGTGCACCTGGTAAGTGTAGTAAACATTCCTGATGACAATGAAGAGTGGGATGAATGAGATAGTGATGAGGATGATACCACTGATGACTAAACGAGGATCCAGAGTGATGAGTTTAGGATGTCTTAGCAATGCTTAGAGTGACTTAGAGATCTTAGACTTAGTTCTTAGACTGTAGTGAGGTAAAGACAAGTTTAGATCAAGTGCAGTATAGGAAAATCCCTAGATTGTGAAGTTGACAAGACTGGGGTTTTAAGACTGCCAGGCTTGTTCTTACTTATACAAAACAGAGTGTCCTAAAGATAGTACAAGTAAATAAGGTTCACTGATCAATGATGATTGTGCAGCAGTCAACAAGGTCATGTGACCAAGTCATGTCCATAGTAAGCTAAAGTAAATGTAGCCACAAGCATGAAATGAATTAGAGATAAACAAAGGTAAATGGAGATGAGATAGGATGAGTCCATGCTAATTGTATTGTGATAGTCCTTAGCAAGTTAAAGAAAGATAAAAAAGATAAAGAAGCTTTATAGTACTTGGAGTAAAATGTTGTCTTTTCTTATCTTATCTGATTTGATCTGATCACTCTTCTCTCCCTCCATACCCATGGCCCATACCTATTAGTAAGCACAGTCTGTGCACATCTACAGATTGTATATCAGTAGAATAGTAGCATCTTAGAATAATAAGTGGACATCTTCTCTCCTCCTTTCTTAGGAGTTGTCTGAAAATCAGTCTTTACCATCCTCTATATTCTTTGTCTTTCTTTTGTGCTCCCATCATGGAGTTTGCTCTCCTTCTTTCTGTCTGCCTCTCCTTGGCATTTATCATAGGCTGGGTAGTTGCCCTTGTTGTCTACCTGTGCCAACATAACACTCACAGTGCAGTATATAAATACTGTAGTACTATAAAGAAGATAGAGTCATTACTATAAGTTGGAGCTAAGCTCAACAACTGTAGTTAATACTACACTTATAGTAAGTAAGATAAATAAAAAGAAAAAGAAAAGAAACACAAGTCCATTATGAGGTGCCTAAGCAAGTGCCTCATAACAGCTGCTCCTAGCAATCTGTTAGTGTGTCAAGGATTCATCCATCTTACTTCAATGCCTTCCTTCTGTTGATGCTTAGATGATCAGCATGGTGGTCAGACCTGAGGCTGGTCACTCCATTCAAGGAGGATGAGTGAGAGGTGTGAACATGCAGGGCAAAGCCCAGAAAGAGTAGTCACAACCCTAGCATTGCAGAAGTATAGTAATAGTGAGTGAGTGAGTGAGCTAGCTAGGGAGGGAGTGATTGACTAAAGATCAGTGTCCTAACACAGGACCTAATATACTTGTAGGTACCACACACAGACCATGCTGATGTAAGGTAAATGTGGGGAGTAGGTGCTAGTGTGCAGAGCAAATGTGTGTTAATACCTTCATCCTCTATTGTTACAGATATACTGACTAGGCCCTTATCTCTCCCCCTTTTCTCATCTCATCATGATGGCCTCAGACTCATAGAGGTGTGTCCCAGCAAGGGGGGTTGTTGAGCATGTTACTATACTGTACCATACATTACTCTCTTCATCTGCTGTGACATATCCTTCCAGCCACATTGTCACATGCTGCTAAGGGTGGCCTATTGGATGGTCTTTAGGGCAGGTTTGCAATAATGATACCCCTGGTAACAAGGTAGTCATTGTGTGCTTGACATGCATAGTCAATGTTCCTGATGATGATGAAGAGAGGGATCAATGAGATAGTGATGAGGATGATACTGATGACCAAATGAGGATCCAGGGTGACAAGTTTAGGATGTCTTAGTGACACCTAGTGACTTAGAGATTTTAGACTTAGTTCTTAGGGTTACAAGCAAGAAGAAAGTGAGCTTAGATCAAGTGCAGTATAGGAGAATCGCTAGATTGTGAAGTTGACAAGACTGGGGTTTAAGACTGCCAGGCTTTCAACTACTTATACAAAATTGGGGTTCTAAGAATAGTAAGGTAGTTCAAGGTTCACTGATCAATGATGATTGTGCAGCAATCAACAAGATCATGTGATCAAGTTGTGTCCATAGTAAACTATGTGTAAGTAGCCACAAGTGTGAGTGAATCAAGAGATAAACAAAGACAAATGAAGATGAAAGAAGATAAGTCCTTGCTAATTGTATAGTAGTAGTCCTTAGCAAGTAAATGTAAATAAAGAAAGAAAGAAAGATAAAAGAAATGAAGATGCCTTATAGTACCTGGAGCTAAGCTTACACTCTAGTATGTAAATACTAAAGTACTATAAGGGAAGGATGAGTCCTTACTATAGATATATGGTCTATGGTAAGTAAGATAAAAGCAAAAAGAAAAAGGAGAACAGAAAAACTGTTATGAGGTGCCTAAGCAAGTGCCTCATAACACATGCAGTCTGTGTGCAGTCTCTATATGTATATAAGTTGCTTGTCTACTGTACAAAATATCAATCTCTCTCACTCTCTCACATAACCTGCAGCTTCATCAGTAATGTACTGTGATAATAAAGTTATGTATGTGGTGAAATACTCCTGTTTTATCAAATATTTTGGTCTAAGGTAGTGAATGTCAAATGACCCAGCTACAATATTCACAACACTGCAATGAACCAAAGTGTTGGTTTACCTATTTGAGCACTGACACTCACTTATACACCCACACCTGACACTCTGTTAGTCTGTTCATGCAGGTTATGGCAGGCAACTATGAGCAAGAACAATGTATTGATGTACTCCCAGCATGGGAGAAGCAAAGGAAGCATTACTGCAGCAGTGGTAAGTGATGTGGACAACAGTAGGTTGCCACAGGTGAAAGAGTAGAGCTGCAAGGTATGTGAGAAGGTGTATAAGGTGCAGGAGGTAGAGGTACTCACTCAGTTGTCTGAAGATGACAACTGAGGAGAAGAGTAGTGAAGTGTGCATCTTATATAGTGGGAGAAAGTAGAGTTGAAGTGGAGATGTAATTCTAAAGTACAAGGATGTCCATATGTGTAGGGGACACACATCGTCTGGGGTATGTGTGGTGTGAGAGGAGGGAGGAATCCTGAGGAGTTGTAGTGGTGTAACAATGTGTCAGGAGTATGTAATATGTATGTGCTAGTGAGGGGATAGGAATGCTGAATGAAAAAGGAAAGAAAGTGAGTATAGTATTGATGACATATGTTAGGTATTTAACATAGTCAGCTGGTCTGTGTGAGCTCTCAGTTTGTATTTAGGGATTCTCTAGTGTGTCTGTGTATTAACAAGCAGACAAGCAGACAAGCAGACATCCACTCTTTCTTCACTCTTCTGTCTGCCAACCATCAGTCTTTACTCTTCTCTGTTGAAATGAACAGTGAAACACACATAAAATGACACATTTGTCCTACAAAGGGGGGGGGGTAATGTTACAAGGCACTTGGTTTGGCACCTCATAATGGACCTATTTTTTCTTTTTTGTCTTACTTACTATAGATTCTAGTTTAACTAGCACATGATCTATAGTAAGGACTCAATCATTGTACCCTTATAATACTACAGTATTATAAGGCATCATGTTGTCTTTTTTATCTTTATTCATTTATTTTACATTTACTTGCTAAGGACTATGACTATACAATTAGCAAGGACTCATCCTATCTTGTTTTTGTTTATCTTTGTCTTTGTTTATCTCTCATTTCACTCATGCCTGTGGCTACTCACTTGTAGTCTACTATGGATGTGACTTGGTCACATGATCTCATTGATTGCTGTGCAATCATTGTTGATCTGTGAACCTTAGTTACTCATACTATCTTTAGGATGTCTTGTTTGTACAAGTAGTGACAAGCCTGGTGGTCTTAAACCCCAGTCTTGCCAACTTCACAATCTAGGGATTCTCCTATACTGCACTTGATCTAAAGCTCATCTCCAACTCACTTCATAATTGTGAGGCCTGTTAGGAATTTGTACATTTTTGCTCAGCTCCTTATTTCTTTACCACATTCATGCTATTATTGTCACTCTTTTGTTGGTTTTTTCATTACCTTATGATGCTGATCACACTGTTTACTTATTAAGTATACTTATCTCTATCTCATCTTATTGGTATTTCTTTTCTCTTTATGGTTTGAGCTCCTCTTAAACTCTATCTTGCTCTTACTATATCTTCTTTACCTTGTCTTTGTCTCACCTCAGCACTTCTGCATGTGCTGAGGTTAATATCTCTTTTACTCTCTTAGCTCTCTTCTGACATAGCTGCTCTATGGAGCTCTCTCTTTCTTCTGTGTACCCTCTACCATCTGGTACACATCTTCTCTTATCTTACAGATGTGGCAGTATTGCTCTCTACTCTTGCTCTGATGGGCTTTAGCCCTTCTCTCAATCTCAATCTGTCTTGGGCTTGATGCCCATTTGTTTTATGTCTTGGCTTCTCTCTGCTTGCTGCCTTGCCCAGAATTCAACATCTTTTGCTCTTATTATTCTTGCTCTTTTGTGCTTATTATCATCACTCCTTCACTCTTATTCTGTCACTCTTTATATCATTGCACCTATTCTCATGTCTTGCTACATAATTCTAACTTACTACATTTTACCTCACATATAAACCAGCTATTCCACTACATCTTAACTCTCTCTGACTCTTTGTGTACCTGCTGTATATCTCATGGTCATTTGTCTTCTCTGAACTGCTAAATGTTACTTGGTCACCACTCATGACATCAAGGCTGACACAAGACAGCAAGATCACACAAAGGTACAGCAAAGAATGAGGGCAAAGGGTAATAGTATTCCAAGACCAATGTAGTATCAGGTGGAGATCTCAAATGTACTATGCTAGAGAATACATGCTAGAGATGTACAGTATATATAATGGAGTGCTCTGCACATGGACCAGGCCCTGTCACTATAGGGCAGGCATAAGAAACAACAAGCACAGCAGTATAGTACAGCATCAGTAAGAATGTGCAGCATTCTGTGAGAAAGTGAGTCATAAGAGAATAGTAAGTGGGCTGATTAGTAATTGTGAATATATAATGGATCAGGTTGCTTTCCAAGATAAGATAGTAGAGGATTTGGATCAGATCAGTAGATCATCAAAGCTTTGAATAATATATATATATATATATATATAAAATGAAAGGAAAAATAGAGCATTCTGACAATAACTCTAAGAACTAAGTCTAAGATCTCTAAGTCACTGAGTGTCACTAAGATATCCTATACTGATCATCCTGGATCCTCATATAGTCATTGAATCTATCATTCTCATTGCTATCTTGTCAATCCCTCTCTATATCAACTATCTCATTACCAGGAGTATTTAATCAACAAATCCCTAAGACCATCCAATAGGCCACTCTTAGCAGGTAAAAGGTAGGGCAATCACATGAGGGTGTACAAAAAAATAGCTAATTTTTATATCCTAGACCCTGCATCCACTCTGCACCTGCATTGCAAGATCACATAAGCTTGCATGGACCACAACCACACCTGATCTCCAATCATGGAGACTACTTTATATGTCATGCTGGTAGGCTATTGCATTGCTCTGTTCATTCTTGTAGCTGGCTATATTGTCTATATGCCATTGTCTTCCAACCCTGCCCCTGTCTAGGCAGGTCATCTGTCACCCTTCACACACACCATGCCACATTCTTCACAAAGCTCCATCTCAAGGGATTCAAACTTTTCAAAGCTAATTAGTTGAGTCACTATACATACAAAATAATTAATGCACAATATTGACAATGACAACTATTGAAATGTCTTACATTTTCATTTGGTTTCCCTCCATGCACACATACTTTACCTACTCTGTACATATGCAATACATACTTCACATCCCTCTTCACATGTGGACCATCCACACACACCTCTGCACACCCACTTACTTCTCCAGGATGATGCACATCCCTCTCACATATGGTAGTTGTTGTACTTTACACCACATTCTCCACTCCAACTCTACCTGCACTTACTATATAAGATGGACACACTACTTCACAACTCCTCAGACATCTACCATCTTGTCTGAGTGAGTATCCTCTCCACTCCACCTTATACTCTTCTTATTCTCCCCTGCAGCTGTATCTTTACCACATTGTGTTGCTGCCTGTGCATTCACTTCCTCTCCATCTGCTGCAGCCATGCCAGCTGCTTTCTCCCCATGTGGGGATCTGTTTACTCAGCTGCTTATCACAATAACACTTGTCCTTGCCTGCCATAGCCTGCACATACAACAACTCCCAGTTTCACTGGTAATTTTTACAAGTCATATTGTGATAACAACAATTTGGTTGTCAGGCCGCTATTATTTTCCCTATTTTTCTCTTATGTCTCTATCGTCATAGATCTTACAATCGCTCCTGATCTATCAAAGCGATTCCCACGGTCACGTATTCATTCACTTCGTCTTTATCGGCTGATGACGTATACGTCGTCCGATCTCCGATCAGCCCGTTCTATCTTTAGCTATGACTCTTTCTCTCACACTTACTGCGCATGCTCACCAATCCTTCTCACACCTGCTGCGGAGTATCACCAATCACTCCCACAGTTACTGCGGAGCTCAGTCAGCGATGACGCGTCCCCTCTATTATTAGATATGACATCACCATTTTACTTTCTCGTTCTCCGGCCCTATACTGTACTGCATGGTCTGTGCACACTTAAGGGTACTATATATACATACGACTCCTAGCGGTTTATTCTCCAGTTCTGATCATCTGGGATATCCGCTAGGTACAGTACCAGTTCTTCTCTCTCTTTACTATACGCTAATACATCTGGGATATCCGCTAGTTGAAGTGTGATTGTCCTTTTCTTACAGCTTTCCTCAGTTGTTCGGCTTCGACAAGCGTCGGCCTCACATTGGTCATGTAGCAACTGGTAACTTGTTATGAGGCACTTGCTTCGGTACCTCATAACAGACTTGTTTTCTTTTTCTTTTCTTATCTTACTTACTACAAGTGTAGTATTAACTACAGTTGTTGAGCTTAGCTCCTACTTATAGTAAGGACTCCATCTCTTTTTCCTTTATAGTACTACAGTATTTACATACTGCACTGTGAGTTTAACTCCAAGTACTATAAAGTTTTCTTGTCTTTTATTTCTTCTTTTATTTATTATAACATTTACTTGCTAAGGACTATCACTATACAATTAGCATGGACTCATCCTATCTCATCTCTATTTACCTTTGCTTATTTCTCATTCAGTTCACACTTGTAGCTATATTTACTTTAGTTCACTATGGACATGACTTATTCATATGATCTCATTGATTGCTGCACAACCATCATTGATCAGTGAACCTTATTTACTTGTACCATCTTTAGGACACTCTGTTTTGTATAAGTAGGGACAAGCCTGGTGGTCTTAAACCCCAGTCTTGTCAACTTCACAATCTAGGGATTCTCCTACACTGCACTTGACCTAAGCTCTCTATTACCCTGCACTATTCTCTAGGAACTAAGTCTAAGATCTCTAAATCACTCTAAGCATCACTAAGACATCCAAAACTCATCACTCTGGATCCTTGTTTAGTCATCAGCAGCATCATCCTCATCACTATCTTGCTGATCCCACTCTTCATTGTCATCAGGAACTGTATGTGCAGGTTGGGGCAGGCAAGGGTGAAGACTTTATAAATGATGAGCAGTGAGTAGAGAACCCCTAGGGGTGACAGTAGAGCAGATAACATCTGCAGTGAGAGTAAGTTGTTGTCAGCACACAGTAGTGAGACAACATGGTAAGAGTACACTGCAGGGATATGATGAGAGAGTGTGAGAGTAAGATGGGGAAGTACTCACTCAGACTAGGTAGAAGATGTATGAGGAGGTGTATAGTAGTGAGACCATCTTATATAGTATGCACCTTGTAAGGTTGAGGCAGAGAGTATGTGAGTAAGTACAAGGACTGCCATGTGTGGAGGACATGCATCATCTGGAGTAATATGTGGAGTGAGATTGCTTGGACATGTGTGTGGAAGTGTAGTCCAAGGAGAAGGGTGGAAGTGTGTGGTGATGTATGTAGTAAGTAGGTAATGTGTACATGCAAGGAGAGAGACCAAATGAAAAGTGTATAGTACACACAAAATAACTTCAACAGGAACATTTACTACAACTATCAAGCACACAACAACTGTGAGAACAGGAATGAGCAGGCATGGAGGATGTGGGATATGATGGTTGTGATTGTTGCAGAGAGGACATGGTAAGTGGCATGGCAGTAAGGGCCATGGAGTGTAGAGAAAGAGCTGCAGGGCTAGGTAAGTAGGTGGTGAAGAAGAAGTGGGTAGTACTCACTTAGACATCATAAAGAACATCTAATGAGACTGTGGAAAGTGGGGATGAGGTTTATGTAGTGTGTGTAAGATAGAGTTCAGGCAGAGTGTTAATAAGTGTTGTAGTAGTGTGGTGAAGGAGATATATGTGGGTCAAACTCCACATGTCTTCAGCTTTCCATCCTCAAACCAATGGTGCCAGTGAGCATACTAACCATACTGTTATCCAATGCTTACACTACCATATCAACTGTGCACAATGTGGCTGGGTGCATGCCTTACCCCACATCCACTTTGACACCATGTCTACCATCAATGCATCCACAGGATACACCCTTTTTTGCCTCCACCTCAGCCACAAACCTCAGCTGATCCTGGCCCTCCTCCCCCCATGAACTCACTTCCTTCCCTGCCCACCTCTTTCTTACACTTACAACAACTTGAACTTGACTTTGCTCATGTGTGCAACAACCTCCTCACCACTAAACTTGCCCAAGCCAACTTTGCCAATGTTTCTCATGGTCCTGAACCCAACTATCAAGTCAGTGATTGCATCCTTCTTTCCACCCACCACCACCACCACCACCACCACAAATACCAGGTGCAAGACCCCACCCACATCACCAAGTTCATGCCATGCTATGATGACCCCTACACTATCCTCATTGTGCACCCTGAGACAAGTTCCTATATGCTTGATATACTTCCTCACACTAATATTTTCCCAACATTTCATTCTAGCCAATTACATCCATTTATACAAGCTACACCAGACTCCAATGCTGCTAACACACTCCCACACCCCAGCCCCAATGCTGCTGGAAAGCATGAGATTGACACTATTGTTGATGAATGCCACTGCAGCCACAGACACCAATACCTTGTCTGCTGGAATGGATGTGGTGAAGAAAACATTCATTGGTTCCCTGGCTGTAACCTCACTGACATGGCCATCCTCCATGCCTCGGCCTCTTGACACACACCAACCTCCATTTAATTTCCTTGCCCCACTCTCATTTTTTTCCTACCCACCATATTTTCTTTATACTAGGGAGGAGTGTAACCCTGCAACTTATGCACTACATACATCCACCTGACATCTGTCTGATCCACCCCCTACATGTCAGGATCAACAAACTGACAGCAGGCATCATTGTGAATGCTGCAAACCCAACTTATCCCTGCCTCCTTGAGAGGGCTTACTGGGAGCTGCCTTGGATCAAAGCCAAGGGATGAGAGAACTCAGCAATGAAGAAGGGGTGGGACCAGCTGTAACAAGCTGGGGTCTATTCATCTAGCTACCTCACTGCTTATAGTACTATGGATTGTCCATAGACCAGGTGCAGTACCTAAGGGCAGGTCTACAGTAACTAAAGGTGCAGCAAGTGTGTGAGTACCACTGACAGATGTGCAGCATCTGTGAGAACCAACCCATGAGGCAGTAATGACTGTGATAAGATAGAGGATTAGATGTAGATCAGATAAAATGGAAAGATAATCTAATCTAATCTAATCATATCAAAAGTAAAACATAAAAGAAAGTAAAAGAAAAGAAAATATAATGGCAGGGAATAAAGTCAGCAATAGGAGTCTGACACTACATATGTCAGAGCTACCTATATCAGGATATCACATACCTCCAGACATTGTCACATTACCATATCTCCCACTGCCCACCTCATGCATCCCATCTCTCATCAAACAGTACTTAAGGCCACTAAATGACCCCAGACCTTAGGATCACATCCCCACTTTCTCCTCTCCTGTTTCACCCTCTGTGTTCTTACATATCATTGTCTTCCATCATCTGAGATACAGACAGTTGTCCAGTTTAGTTGCCTTTGTCTGATCTTGTCTCCTTTGAATGTTCCATGCACAAGTGCACTTCCATCAAGCTGGGTTTCAAATTGTAAGGCAGCAGCTGGGAAAGTCATGGGAGCAGCACAATGTGGAATTAGACCATGGATTTGGGTGATGCCACACCAGTAGTGACAGAGCTCAAGTCCCATACATGATCTGAATCTTCCAATAGGTCATCGGCCATGGAGTCCCCATGAAATTCTTGGCAAGCCTATCTCCTGTCCTTCTCACTGCACTTCCTGTGTGTTGAGAAGCACCAGTGTGAGGCCGATGCCATGTCGAAGCTGAACAACTGAGGAAAAGCTAAAACAACAAATAGGATGATCACACTTTGACTAGCAGATATCCCAGATATATTAGTGTATAGTAAATAAGAGGGGAAAGGAGTACTGTACCTAGCGGATATCCCAGATGATCAGAACTGGGGAATAAACCGCTAGGAGTCCTATGTATATATAGTACCCTGAAGTGTGCACAGACCATGCAGTACAGTATAGGGCTGGAGAATGAGAAAGTAAAGTAATGATGTCATATCTAATAATAGAGAGGATGTGTCAATGCTGACTGAGGCTCCGCAGCAACTGTGAGAGTGATTGGTGATACTCCACAGCAGGTGTGAGAAGGATTGGTGAGCATGCACAGTAAGTGTGAGAAAAGGAAATATAACTAAAGATAGAACAGGCCAATTGGAGATCAGACAACATACACGTCATTGGCCAATAAAGATGAAGAAAAAGAGTGCATGACCATGGGAATTGCTTTGATAGATCAGGAGTGATTGTAAGATCTATGACAATAGAAGTATAAGAAAATAGAGGAAAATAAAGAGAAAAATAGGGAAAATAATAGTGGCCTGACAACCAGTGCCAAAATAGTGACTTGGCTTGGGTTCAAACCAAGGATGTCCCTTACTCCAGGTGGGTGCTCTAACCACTGAGCTACCAGGTCTCAGTTAACTGAAGTGCTTTTAACATGATATGAAGCTGCACTATGGCTAGTTCCTATCTAGAGAGTTGGCTACTCTGAGCCAAGGGACAGATAGGGGAGTTTAGCTCATAAGCACATGGTCAGGTATTGGACCTTTATCTTCAACACCCCCACTAAGGACAAATGCCCATTAGACCCCTAGCCAAATCTAGGGGTAGCCATCTATGCACTATTCTGGGCTTACACTGGTGCCACCAGGGCCCATAACCTGTTAGAATGCACAATTGCCAAAATAGTGACTTGGCTTGGGTTTGAATGAAGGACCTCCCTTACTCTGGGTGGGTGCTCTAACCACTGAGCTACCAGGCCTTGTCTAAGTGAAGTGCTAATAGCACAATGTGGAGCTGTCATGACTACTGTAGAGTTGTAAGTCTGCTATGAAAGTATTGTAGCTCTGTTATGAAGTGTAGTAGCACATGTACAGGGTCAGGCATTTGACCTTAACTCCAACACTGTGCAATGTAATATCAACCAAGGTACGGCCACCCTTGCATGGCAGAGCCTGCCAAGTGGCATGGACTGATGGACAGTGTGCAAGGTAGTGTGTGTTGAGCCTCACTTGTCCACCAATGTTGGACTGATCAAAGCCCATCAGCATCAGATCTTGTTGAGCTGCATTATCTATTGTTTGTTTTGTCGAAATGAGAGCAATCATATTGCATGCTCAAGTTGAAGTGTCACAACATCTTCTATTTGCATCTACATGACAGGTGTTGTTTCTCCCCTTGTTTCATTCACTCCATTTTTGTACCACTTGCAGTATATGTGTTGAAATATTCATACACATATGGTCTACTTTCATTTAGCTTTTCCTTTCCAGTTGTTACACATACTTTTACCTACACATTATATCCACATTATCTCCTCAGAGTTCACATGACATGCCCCACTCATTACACCAGGATGACACATGTTGATGTGCACTGTGGGATGGTGATGGCAGAAACTACAACCACAACCACAATGATTGCTGAGGGATGTGAGTCATAAGATTCTCTAGACACCAAAGTTGTAGAAGTTAGTAGTTTAGCACAATAAATGTGATAATGTGATGTGACGGAGCAACAAAAAGGGAGATATGACACGGACACAACATGATAATCACAACAATGACCATGCAGTAGTAGACACAATGACCATGCAGTAGTAGACACAATGACCATGCAGTAGTAGACACAATGCAATGCAGTAATATCACAATGCAGAAAAGAATGCTAAACAAAACACAACACAGATGCAATGCAATGGAGAATGCAACACAATAATAAATGCAACCTACAAGGTACATGCACTTTCTTGATTGTGTTATATGTGGAGGGAGGAGTGGAGTGCACTTTTCACAATCAGACTCAAACAGGAGAGGAGAGGCAAATTGTGGGTGGGGGGAATCTATTCATTTCTGATGGATGATGCACCATCTAAATACAAGTCTAGCTCCAAGGCTGGAGCACAACAAAACAAAACAGGAAATTTACAATGTAGGGTTGATCATAGGGATATTTGAAATGCAGTGGAGCCTGGATGAAAACAATCAAAGTATCATACTATAATGGATGAGTGAAAAAGGAAAAGCACTGATCACACCAAATGCTGACTGCATGACTCATGACTCCATGGACTGCATATCAGTCCTGCTCCTTGTTGGCTGAACCCAGTCCTGTATTCCAACACCTGAACAAATGTGCAATTGATGCAAATGATTATTGCATGTGGCACATTAATGTCACTGTGTTTGCCTGATGTCACTGATGGTTGTTTTCTGGTGTTACACATGTGTGATGCTCATCAGTGTCCCTCCACATATAGGCATACTTGTGTGAGACCAGGAATGAGCAGGCAGAGGATGCAGCGAAGACAACAACAAGAATTGATTGGAGACAGGAGACAGGGGAGAAGAATGAGGGTAGGAAAGGGGAGACACCAGACATGAGGGTACAGACTAGACAAAGAGTACTTTCCATTGTGTAGAAAGACTTAGAGATCAGAATGAGATGATGAGGGAAAAATAGATATGGAGATGAAGCTATAAAGTTATAGCTCTGCTCCAAATGGTAAGACAAAGATGCTGCCTAATGCAGTAAGACAAGAGCATGGCCATAAGAGAGGTAGACATAAGAGCACAGCTGCAGATAGAGAAGATAGAGCAGAGCCAGATGAGATAAGATGAGATGTGGAAAATATGATGAGGTATAGATAAAGAGGTGCAGTGGGGAGATAGGATATAGGTGAGGTAGATGGAGAGATAAGTGTATAGATAGAGAGATATAATAAGGAAATGCTCAGTGGCATAAAATCAAGATGGAATCCAACAACTTGTACTCCTCCACTTCACTCTCCACCATAACCTTACATGTGGACACTATATAAGATAGGTACTATACTATACAGGCTCCTCAGATGTCTTACCACTGTGTCTGACCTCTCTATCTACTGTGTGTGGCACCTACTGTGTCCACACTTACCTCTACTGCTGCAGATGCTATCTGCCCTACTCTCCCCTTTAGGGGTTATATACTTGCTGCTCACCATCTATAAACTCTTTGTCCTTGCCTGCCCCAACCTGCACATACAATATGCACCATACATGTGATTGTGTGGTCTCTCACATGGATTGTATTACTCACTATGCCATGTACATATAAATACCTACCATGTTTCCAATACCCTCCCTCAGTCATTTCCATTATCAACTAAGGTGAGTTATGTTCTGTCATACTTAATTGAACTTCACTGATCACATCTATACCATTCTGCTATAGGTACGATTAATACAGTCATTTCCATTATCAACTGAGCATTCTGCTATAGATTTCTAAATACTTCCATCTGTCTGTCTTGGCTTCCACAATATGAACTAACCAAGGACCCCTGTGATGGAATCATGGGCCATCATTGATGAACCCCACACTGTCTATCTGACCACCCATTGCTCTTTATTTACACCTTCAGATCCAGACCCAGATCCAGCACCATGACATCTATTCCATGCACCAAGACGGAGCTCAACATGCCACTGCCCTAATCTATACAACACCTGTTGTAGAGCACCTCTGCTGTGCATGCACACTAGACATGAAGAATCCTGCCTAGCCAAATCTCCAATCCAACGTGTCTGTCATCACACCCTTCTAAAGCCCCCTTTTGTTAATGCACACAGGGGCTGTCCTGAAGCCCACAACTGCCTTGAATCCTCCATTGAGAGGTTGTGCTCCTCCACACCCTGAGTACCTCTTTGACTACTTGTCACCTAATTATACTCATGCTTGGTCTTCCCTGCTATATTGAATCTCTGACAAGCACTGTATATAGTAGTCTCTTGTCTGTTCCAAAATGAACAGGGCATGGGGGATGGGGCATGCAGAGTTTAAGGCTGCAGTACAAATGCAAGAGAGCACTATTTGTGCATATCTGGTGTACTATCTAATGATCGATGTTGGATGAGCTACTGTTGATTAACTGTCAAATCAGCAGCTTGTTGAGCCCCAAATAACACATCTTTACAGTCAAAATCTTGGGGTCAGAGAACGTCAGCACACTGAAGGACCTGATCAAGGCTAGGGCACAACCAGTCTTTGATGCCCATGCTGCCTATCAACTCACCCTCCAGAGACATGTGTTCGACCCACTGCTGCATCCACTCCAGAAATTGAATGACATATTTGATACATCCAATGACCAGAAGGTACATGTCTATGTGTATGCCCCATGTAAGTGTGAGCGGCTCATCATGCATGCATTTGCTGACACCTAATTGATTCTTTTTGTTATTATTACTAATCACTCTCAGCGTAAAAGTGGTTTTGAAGTTGCAAATAGCAGAGGATACCATTAGTTGGAATGTGGTCGTTCTCGCACAGATGCTGATGAACTCCCCAGGTGGCATGTATTTTTTCCAAACACGAGGCTCAAACCATGGTATGCTACAGGGGAAGGTGGGTGGGGAAGATGTATTAATAGGAATGCAAAGGATAAGTGAAGAGGGGGGGGAGAGGGGAGAGGAGGAGAAAGGTGTGTAGATGAGATGATAAAATCAGTTGTGGGATACCAACGACCGAGAAATGAATATGCTCAAAGTGAAATGCCCTTTTCTGCTAACATGGCTGCTCCTCTAGCCTGAAGAGGGTGATCTGTGATTTTGCCCTCTATTGCTATGTTGTCCTGCTGCCACCATCCTAGGTCCATCGTACCAGTGCCAGCATTCACTCTTGCCTGCTGCCCTGCCCACTGCCACTGTTCATACCGCCACCTGCACTACTCCCAGCCCTGCTAACTCCTGCCTCATGTCACCGCTCTGCGACCCTTGACACATTGTGCATAAATCTCACTGCATAAACAGTAGGAAACAAGTGCACTGGTACTCTATTTGTGTATGCCTTAACCTTAACTTCACTCTCTGCCCTCACTTTACCAACACAGCATGAGATTACCATGCTCATGCTGTACTATCACAGTGCAATCATCCTAAAGACAGTACTTAGTAGAACAGAAATACTTCTATTCATGAGAGATGAAAATATGAGGTATTCATGGGTACATACCTGTGGGCAGCATTACCTGACTGAGAGCACTCACCCTTGCAGCAGCAATAGTTGCAGCATGCAATAGCATGGTGGCTGCAGCTGTGCACAATGGCAGTGGCAGTGACAGCACACCATGATGATGACAGCAGCAGCAGCAGCAGCAGTGTCAGCCTTCCCCCATGCTCACATGCTTCCCACTCCATCACAGCACCAGTAATTGAGACCCCATTCCTATCTTGAGTTTGACTATTGCAGGTGTAGTCTAAAATTACAGCTCAGTGCCAACAATCAAGTTTAGGGAAGTTACTCCAAAATGAAAATTTTAATTTGAAACAATACATTTGTGATGGCTGGACTGAAAATAGCCAACATGGCTTATAATGAGTGTTGTTTATTACTTGATCTTGAAGAGAAATTGAATTCTCACTTGTGCGCTGACTGCAGCATAGTGATTTCATCATCCAGTGTGTCAAACAAACCCATGAATCCAACAAATTTAGCAATCAAATCAAATATCGAATTTGTCTGAGGTCATGAACTTATTAGGAGCTTGGGCCTATTCAAGCAACTTGAAATGAGATCCAGTGTCTTCATCGATCTACCAGTCAAAGTTGCACATGCTGATTGAAAGGGCACACACTGAGAGAGCTCAGAAGATGGTTGACGTCATATTCCAAAGCATCAATAACAGCTGGGCAAGGTGGAGATACATGATCATGCAACGGTTCTATGATTAGCTTTTCAAAATCTTACCTTGAGGATTCTCATCAGTTGGAAAAGTCCCTGCTCTGCCTTGAACCAGCGATGTGTACTATCTAGGATTTCTGTTGCTGTGTCATCTGCATGCGCCACTCACTTGGTTCCCTGATGGAACTGTGCTGAACCACATCTTGATGAAGTATATAGTAACACACAACAATGATTCATGTGCCTGCTGTGACCATCTAAGGCCATTCTCAGTCATACTGATAGTATTATGAGTGAATACCGGCCATGCCTACTAAAAAGCTGTTGAGGCAAAATTATGTTTGCTCTGCAGAAATGTGTGGCAGCTGTGTCTGCATAGAAAATACAGGCAAGTTTCCACTGTCACTTGATCTACTGAATGATCCTTTATATTATTGGCCAAGGTTAGTACTGCATCCAGTAATACAAGGGGAAATTCAGCAGACCCAAGCTACATATCCCACATGGGCATTAGACTTCATCAGCACAGAGTTGCCACAGACATGGCATGGACTTGGAGAGTCCTCTATGTTCTGATGGAGGGTGGGTGAACATGTTTCAGCATTTTGTGGCAGGCCATTGAACATAATCACAAGACTGGAGAAATGCATCTTCAAATCAGTAACATTGTCCTGCTTCTGAGCTGCTTTCTGTTTAGAAAAAGAAATAGCCATTCCCTTGTGGTTTGGGGTTGAGGGCCTTCTCACATCTGAATGGCAATCAACATCTCACTGTATTTCAGTGGCAACCATTGATACAGAAAGGTGTTGACTGGCTACCAGGCTGTCAAAATGGCCACTAACTCCTCTGTGGCCTGTGGTTGGCAGCATTCTCATGGTGCAATATCCTGTTGAAGTTCTCACACATTGTTCACTCCAGGACCTGTGCCCCACACTCTATGACTAAGTGTGGTCTGTGCACAGTTCTCATTAGTATAAAGAGTAGCACTACAGCATTGTATAATAACAAGTGGACATTCTCCTCCTCTTTCACTAAGAGTGTCCTCAACTGGTCTTTACTACTCCCTCTGTCATTTCTTTGGTCCTCTATGGAGACCATCCTTTACATTGTTCTCATTGGCTATTGCATAGCTGTATTCCTCCTTGCAGCTAGCTATTTGCTGCTCATGCCAGCTCCCCCAAACTCCTCCTACATCTAGTAGGGTTCCTGGTCACCTAGCCTGTGAGGTGCATGCTATACAGTGAGGTCACAGTTGCAAGAGGAGGGGATTGTGGACATAGGAGACAATACACTCAAGATGATTCACACTGAATAAGCAGATATCTCAGATGTATAAAGCTAAAGAACTATCTACTACAGGAAACTCCTTATATACTACAGGGATCAGTGCACAGACCATGTGCTGTCACTGTAGGGCAGGCATATGTAAGTAAGATGTGCAGCATCTATGAGAAGTATCAGTAAGCAATGTGCAGCATTGCACTGCATCAGTCAGCATCTGTGGGAAATGTAGTCATATCTGTACAGTAAGTGGCCCAATGACTAAAAAGGTATAAGTCATAGATAATTGTGATAAGATCTACTAATGATCTGATAAGATGAGATAAGATATCTCTAGTAGATCTTGAGTGATAAGGACAAAAGAAATTGTAAAATGAACAGAAAAATAAGTATGTTCTGACATAGCCCCTATCTTGGGTTCTCATCATATCCCAGAGAACCTTCATACTCAGTGGTTGTCACAGACTACTGACACCCATAAGAAGGCCCCCAGTGAGTGAATGCTGTGAAACTTGAACTGTATGAACTAAATGTCAAGATGCCAAGATGAGACCCTGGAACATTGTGTCAAATGAAGACCCATGATGAAGGGGATTTTGAGATTATATCAAAGGTGAAACTACATGCCACAAAGTTGTAGTGGCCTTGACTACCTGCCCTATAAGAGGAATGGGTGTGGGTGTTGTACTGAGAAACCAAAGATGAACCTGCATCATGCAGGTAGCATGTGTTTGTGTTCAGGGATAGACCAGGCTTCACGAGAAGTCACAGGTGGGAGACTAGAACTAGTCAGCTGTGAACAACCAATTCACAGAGACTCTCACCCATTGCTGAACATGCAGCACTGGAAGTGATAAGCACTTCAATCTCTTCTTCATCAGTCTGAGGGTCTAGGAATGTGTGCTGGCCATGATGGAGGCAGAGATCCTCAATGGTAGCAAAAAGGACAGTGAAGGTCAGTGGGACAGATGGTGATGATATCTCTCTGTCTTTGTCTTGTGGGATGAGAGCTGAAGAGGAGGGGGGGTTGGGACAGGAGTAGGCACTGGCATGGGTCATTTATATGTGGGCAGTGTGAAGGTCTGTTAATATGGTCAAGACAACAAATGAGATACGACTGTTAGCTGACAATACAACAGAGTACTTGTGGTGACAGGGCTCAAGCTCAAGCCCAATGCATGATCTGATGGATCATTAAGCACAGAGATCTGTTGAACAACTGTGTGTACTATACTATTTTCATTTGGCTTCCTCTACTCCCACACAACCTTTACATACACAACACATACACTACCTTTACTCACATCCTTGGACTGCCTATATCCCTGGGCTCACTCACACTCCACACATATCCCAGGATGACACACATCCCTCCACTTTAGGTAGTTGTTGTACTTTACTTACACACTCTGCTCTAACTCTACCAACACTCTACTATATAAGATGAACATTACTATACAACCTCCTCAGATGTCTTACTACTTGTCTGAGTGAGTACTCTTCCTGTCTTATTCTTCACTCTCTTATATCTTCTCCTGCAGCACTCTTACTACACTGTGTTGCCCTTACTGCACTCATGGTATCTCTTACCTGCTGCAGGTCTGTCACTTTATCTTAGATGTCTTACTACTTGTCTGATGCTCTTACTACACCATGTCACCCTTACTGCACTCATGGTATCTCTTACCCACTGCAGACATGCATCTGCCCACATCCCTGATCATGTTATGGTTCTCCTACATGTTATCTTTAGTTTACATTATAGTTGCTGCTGTCTCCCATATCCTGTGCATACAAGACCCATCTCACACTTTTGTGAAACACAGGCCATACATGCAGAGGGAACCAAAGATAGTTCTTATTCATATACTACGGCACTACAGTCTACTTATAGTATCTGTTGTAGTGCATGGACCATGAACTGTACAGTGAGAGTGCATGTGTATGTATGTATGTGAATGTGTAAGTGTGTGTACAGTAAAGAGACAAAAAAGGAAGGAGTACATTAGTAAGCTGGCAGCATCAACACCCCCCCATACTGGGAACACATGCAACCAAACCAAGACCTGCTCAATGTGCAGAAAATAAGGGAAGAGAGAGGGATTTAGTGAGGACATCTGCAATGACAGAGGAAGAAGGGAGATGATGAACCGAAATGGAATTGGAAGCAATACAATCATGAATGTAGTGGTGTTGTATATCAATGTGCTTGGTTCCTTGAGTGACCACTGGATTGGTAGCGATGTCAATGGACCCTTTATTGTCACCAAACAACAAGAGAGAAGAAGAAAAACCAAAACCAATCTCATCCAACAAGGAATGCAACCACATTCCCTGAGTAGTGGCCTGGGACAGTGACATGTACTCTGCTTCTGTGGAGGACAAGGAAACAGTGTGTTGTTTCCTTGATGACCAAGCTACTGCACTGCCTCCAAGTAGGAAGACGTAAGCACTGACTGACTTCCTGTCATTGAGGTTGGCTGCCCAATCCAAGTCCAAGTAGCTGATCATACTGGCATTGTGATGACCACCATAGTGCAAGCAATAGTGGAGGGTGCCTTTTAAATAATGAAGGATGTGTCATCCCAGAATGAGATGTGCAGGAAGGGGATTGGACAGGAACTGAGAGAGCTTCATGATGGTGAAGGCAATGTCAGGGTGTGACATGATGGTGGTATATAAGAGGGAACCAATCAATTGTTGGTACTCAGAGTGAAGAGAGGTATCAGCAGTGTGGTCACTGTCAGCCTTGGTAGGAGAAGAACCTGGTGGCAAGGGGGTAGAGGTTGGATTGCAGTCATCCAGTTGGAAGTGGTCTAAGAGATCAAGGATGTATGCTTCTTGGTCTATCTCCAGGATATGATTGGCATGGTCTCAAGTGACATGAAGACAAAGATAGGATGTGATTTCACCCAGATTGGTCATTTGGAAGAGTGCTTTGAGCTGCACTTTGCAGGCATTGATGTGTACTGTGTGCATATAAGAGAGGAATCTACAATCACAACCACAGTATATGCTGAAGGGTGTGAGTTGTAAAATCCCCTAGACACCAATAGAAAGAGAGTTAGTAGATTAGGGCAAGAGATGTGATAACGCAACATGACTGAGCGACAATACAGAGATATGATGGAAACACAGTGTGACAATGGCAATGATGGAGACCTGAAATGCAATGCAACACAATGGAGAACACAATGGAGAACATAATGGAGAATGCAATGCAATGGAGAACACAACTGGATGCAATGCAAAGAAGAAGGCAATGCAAAATAGATGCAACCTACAAAGAATGTGCTATTTCTTTGTTAATGGGAAACATGGAGGGAAGATTAGGGTGTGCTTCTTCACTTGGAGCTCAGATGGAGAGGAGAAGTCAAATTGTGGGCAGGGGGAATCTGTTCTTTCTTGCTGACAATGCACCATCTAAATACAAGTCTAGCTCCAAGACTGGAGTACAACAAAACAAAACAGAAAATTTACAATGTAGGGTCGATCACAGGGATATATGGAATGCAGTAGGACCTGGATGCAAATGAATAAAGGATCATACTATTATGGGTGAGTGAAAAAGGAAAAGCACCAATCACATCAATGCTGACTGCACAACTCATGACTCCATGGACCACGTCTCAGCCTATTCATCCTATCAATCCTGCTCCTCATTGGCTGAACCCAGTCCTGTAGTCTGATGCCTAATCAAATGCATGATTGATGTGACTGTGGATGATTGTCACATGTGGCGTGTTAATGTTGCTGTGTTCACCTGATGTTGCTGATGGTCATTTTCTGGTGTTACATGTGCATGATGCTCATCATTGCTCCCTCCCATTGCTTGCATCTACACTCCCTCTTACTATATTCTGCACAATGCATGGGTTGTAACCTCTCTTTCTGGGCCTTTGCCCCACATCTTTGTACCCTCTCCCTTTTGCCTCCTTGAATGGAGTGCCTCAGCCTCAGGTGACCACCACACTGAACATCTGCACTTCAACAGTAAGAACATACAAAAGAAAGCTAACAGATGATACCACCAATGACTAAATTGCTAAGAGTGGCCTATTGGATGGTCTTAGGGAAGGTCTGTGATAACAATACCCCTGGTAACAAGGTAGTTGATATGTGCTTGATAAGTGTAGTAACCATTCCTGATGATGATAAAAAGTGGGATCAACAAGATAGTAATGAGGATTATTCCACCAATGACTATGTGAGGATCCAGGGTGACAAGTTTAGGATGTCTTAGCAATGCTCAGAGTGACTTAGAGATCTTAGACCTAGTTCTTAGGGAAATGGAGCAAGATTGTAATGAGCTTAGGTCAAACGCAGTATAGGAGAATCCCTAGATTGCAAAGTTGACAAGACTGGGGTTTAAGACCACCAGGCTTTCAACTACTTATACAAAACAGAGCATCCTAAAGATAGTACAAGGAGATAAGGTTCACTGATCAACAATGATTGCACAGTAATCAACAAGATCATATGACCAAGTCACATCCATAGTAGGCTAATGTCAGGCCACTATTATTTTCCCTATTTTTCTCTTCATTTTCCTCTATTTTCTTATACTTCTATTGTCATAGATCTTACAATCACTCCTGATCTATCAAAGCAATTCCCATGGTCATGTATTCCATCTCTTTGTCTTTATCGGCCAATGACGCACATGTTGTCCAATCTCCAATCAGCCCATTCTATCTTTAGTTACATTTCATTTTCTCACCCTTACTGCACATGCTCACCAATCCTTCTCACACATGCTGCAGAGTATCACCAATTACTCTCACAGTTGCTGCAGAGCCTCAGTCAGCACTGACATGTCCCCTCTATTATTAGATATGACATCATTACTATAGTTTCTCATTCTCCAGCCCTATACTGTACTGCATGGTCTGTGCATGTTCTAGGGTACTATATATACATAGGACTCCTAGCAGTTTATTCCCCAGTTCTGATCATCTGGGATATCCACTAAGTACAGTACTCCTTTCTCCTCTTATTTACTATACACTAATATATCTGGGATATCTGCTAGTTGAAGTGTGATAGTCCTTTTCTTTGTTTTAGTCTTTTCCTCAGTTGTTCAGCTTCAATGTAGCATTGGCCTCACAGCTAAGGTAAATGTAGCCACAAGTGTGAAATGAACAAGATATAAACAAAGGTAAACAGAGATGAAAATGGGACAAGTCCTTGCTAATTGTATAATGATAGTCCTTAGCAAGTAAATGTAAATAAATAAATAAAGATAAAAGAAGAAAGAAAGCTTTATAGTACTTGGAGCTAAGCTCACACTCTAGTAAGTAAATACTGAAGTACTATGAAGGAAAGGAAAGAGAGTCCTTACTATAAGTAGGAGCTAAGCTCAACAACTGTAGTTAATACTACACTTATAGTAAGTAAGATAAAGAAAAAGAAAAAAAGAAATGTGTTATGAGGTGCCAAAGCAAGTGCCTCATAACATAAATGAGGATCCACAGTGACAAGTTTAAGATGTCTTAGAAATACTTAGTGACTTAGAGATCATAGACTTAGTTCTTAGAGTTATAAGTGAGAGGAAAGCAAGCCTTAGATCAAGCACAGTGTAGGAGAACCCCTAGATTGTGAAGTTGACAAGACTGGGGTTTAAGACTGCCAGGCTTTCAACTACTTATACTAATGATGAGTCCTAAAGATAGTACAAAACAATAAGGTTCTCTGATCAATGATGATTGTGCAGCAATCAACAAGATCATGTGATCGAAGACACCTCCATAGTAAACCACCAGTCAGTAGCCACAGGTGCAAGTGAAATGAGAGATAAACAAAGGGATATAAAGGTGAAATGGGATAAGTCCTTGCCAATTGTATAGTAATAGTCCTTAGCAAGTAAATGTTATAATAAATAAATAAATAATAAATAGAGATAAAATAAAAGAGACACCTTATAGTACTTAGAGGTAACCCCTGCTGCAGTAATACTACAGTACTATAAGGGTAAGATGAGTCCTTACTATAGATATATGGTCTATAGTAAGTAAGATAAAGAAAGAAAAATAAATAAAAATATAAACAAGTCCATTACAGGGTGCCAAAGCAAGTGCCTCATAACACACCATAGGAGTTGTCACAAAATGAGCACTTGTATGTGCACAAGTTCCTTACTGTATGCTCTCAGTCACTTTGCCACTGATTAGTAAGTACTATATGATTCAAAACCTTATTTCACTTTTTTTTAACTTAGGGTACAGTAGCCTACCTAACCTCTAGGCAATCATACCCTAAAACCCACTCTTTTTCCCCTGATCCAAGTGTGAAAACCCAAGCATTATATGCAGGGTGAAATGATTGATGTATTGATCATTTTTCTATAGTAAAGCAAACACATATATATATTGAAGGAGGTTGCTTGGAAAGAGTGTGGCTGACTGTAGAAAGAAGAGTATTGTATTCTCAGTCTCTTTGTAGAAGACTGAGGGAAAGACAACTATGTGGAGAAGTTTTTCTATAAGTAAAGGGTGTTGTTATTATAAGGTTCTTCACCAACTCTCTTCTTATTTCTCTATTTCACATTTCCAGCTTGTGACTTACATTTGATGATATCTCCACTTGTGCTCATGCATTTAAGTTCTAACTCCACACATATATGGTACACATAGTTATAGTTCAGACTCCACATTTATGCATACTATAAAAGAGTTCTGGGTGGCACAGCTTCTTTCTTTAGTTGCTCATCTTGGACTCTAGTCCCCCACTTAGTGTGGTGTTTGTAGTGCTCCTGTTTAAATCACAAGTCACATTACCTTGAAGTTTAACAAAGGGTCCATCTGTATTGTTGCTGAGTCACACAAGAGGTCCATGTGGTGCAGTTGCACTATTTATGCTATCATACATTCACTGTCACACACACATTGCTGTAAACTCCAACAATATATATAAGGCTGAGACATATGGACCAACAGGTAGTTGTAGCTGTAAGGGTGTTCAACAGTAGACCAGTGATGAGCATCACACACACATAGCATCAGAAAATGACCATCAGCAACACCAGGTGAATACAGTGACATTAACATGCCACACACAATAATCATCCACAGCCACATCAATCATGTTATTGCTTCAGCACCAGAACAAAGGACTAATTTTGGCCAATGAGGAGCAGGACTGATAGAATGCATAGGCCAAGGCTTGGTTGAGGCCTGCCAAAGTAACCATGGAGTCATGGGTTGCAAAGTCAGCATTTGGTGTGATCAGCACTTTTCCTTTTTTGCTCATCCTTTATAGTATGATACTTTATTTGTTTTACTTTATTTGCATGTGGACCCCACCTCATTTCAAATTATCCCTATGATCAACCCTGCATTGTAAATTTTCTGTTTTGTTTTGCTTTGTTTTGTTGTGCTCCAGTCTTGGAGCTAGACTTGTATTTAGATGGTTCATTGCCTGCCAGAATGAATAGATTCCCCCCCACCTGTGATTTGTCTCCCCTCTCCCGTCCAAGTCAGAAGGCAGAAGGCAAAAAAGTGCTGTCCATCCTTCCTCCTTCATGTTTCAGAGTCAAGAAAGTACACACACCTCATAGGTCATATTTATAGTTGCATTGCATCTGTGTTGTGTTCTGTTGCATTCTTGTCAGCATTATTTTTGCATCTACAACATTGCATTTTGTCATATCTCCCAATTATTGCCCATTTGTCTCACATTATTGTGTCACTCTATAACTACTAACTCTTCATCTTTCAGTGTCTGCTAAGAGTGGCCTATTGTATGGTCTTAGGGAAAGTTTGCTATAACAATACCCCTAGTAACAAGGTAGTTGGTATTGTTATCGTGCAATGATCAGCATGGCAGTCACCTGAGGCCAGGGCACTCCATTCAAGGAGGCAAGAGGGAGAGGGTGTGAGCACGCAGGGCAAAAGCCCAGAATAAGAGGTTACAACCCATGCATTGTGCAGAATATAGTAAGAGTGAATGTAAGTAGCAAGCAATGGGAGGGAGAGAGTGAGAACTCAACTAAAGATCAGTGTCCCTAACCAGATGCTTATATATGTAAAGATGCAGTGCACAGACCATGCTTATGTAAGTAAAGTGTGGGGCACAGGTGCTGGAGCAGAGAGCAAAAACCCCGTGTCAACAGGTATGCACTTGATAAGTGTAGTAAATGTTCCTGATGACAATGAAGAGAGGGATCAATGAGACAGTGATAAGGATGATACCACTGATGAGCATCACACACACATAACACTGGAAAACAACCATCAGCAACACCAGGCAAACACAGTAACATTAACATGCCACACATGACAATCACCCACTGTTGCATTAATTGCTCATTTGCATAGGCATTGGAAAACAATACTGGGTCGGCTGATGAGGGATAGGACAAATAGGCTGAGGTGCAGTCTGGACCAGTCAAAGTAACCATGGAGGCACAAGTCATGAAGTCAGCATCTGGTGCAATCAGCGTTATTCTGTTTTTGCTCATCCAATATAGTATTATACTTTATTCGCTCATGTCCAGACTCCATTCATTTCAAATATCCCTATGATCTACCCCTGCACTGTAGATTTTCTGTTGTGATTTGTTGTGCTCCAGCCTTGGAGCTAGACTTGTATTTAGATAGCACATTGTCTGTCAGAAAAGGACAAGATTTCCCCTGCCCACAATTTGACTTCTCCTCTCCATCCGAGCTCCAAGTGAACAAGCACACTCTAATCTTCCCTTCACATTTCCCATTTACAAAGAAATAGTGTGTTCTTTGTAGGTCACATCTATTTTGCATTGCCCTCTTCTTTGCATTGCATCCAGTTGTGTTCTCCATTGCATTGCATCCATTGCATTCTCCATTGCATTGCATCAATTCTCCATTTCGTTGCATTCTCCTTATCGCCTGTCTGTTATGGGAATTGCATTCCCTTCTGTCACCCTAATCGCATCACACTATCACCCTTAACTACTAAAACTCCTTTTACCTTGGTGTCTAGAGAATCTTACAACTCACACCCTCCAGCATTGTTGTGGTTGTGGTTGTTTTCTCCCTTCAGCCCAGCACAGCACATATCACTGCCAATGACTAAATGAGGATCCAGAGTGACAAGTTTAGGATGTCTTAGCAACGCTCATGGTGACTTATCTTAGACTTAATTCTTAGAGTGAAGCGAGTTTCTAGCAAGCTTTATGTCAAGTACAGTAAAGGAGAGTCCCTAGATTGTGAAGTTGACAAGACTGGGGTTTAGGACCACCAGTCTTTCAACTACTTATACAAAACCAGAGTCCTAAAGATAGCGCAAGTAAATAAGGTTCATGGATCAACAATGATTGCACAGCAATCAATGAGATCACATGACCTAAACACATCCATGAACTATAGTAAGTGGCTCAGCCACAAATGCAAAATGAACAAGAGGTAAACAAGGATAAACAACAGGCAAGATAAAATGAGTCCTTGCTAATTGTATAGTAATTGTTATGAGGCACTTGCTTTGGCACCTCATAATGGGTTTTTTCTTTTATTTTTCTTTCTTTCTTTTATTTTACTTACTAGTAAAGTGTAGTATTATTACTACAAGTGTGAGCTTAGCTCCACTTTACTTAGTAAGGACTTATCTTTCCTTTCTCTTTTATAGTACTTAAGTATTTACATACTTAAGTGTGAGCTTAGCTCCAAGTACTATATTAGACTTATTTTTCTCTTTGTTTTATCTTTCTTTATTTATTATAACATTTACTTGCTAAGGACTATTACTATACAATTAGCAAGGACTCTCTTTTCTCACTATTATTTACCTTTGTCTATCTCATGTTCACTTCATGCTCGTGGCTGAGCCACACTACCTACAGATGTGACTTACTGCACATTACTGCGCAACCTTACTATACTTAGGACTCTGATTTTGTATAAGTAGTTGAAAGACTGGCAGTCTTAAACCCCAGTCTTGTCAACTTCACAATCTAGGGATTCTCCTATACTGCACTTGACCTAAGCTCACTACAAACTCACTTCATCCTCTAAAGAACTAAGTCTAAGATCTCTAAGTCACTCTAAGCATCACTAAGACATCTTAAACTCATTACTCTGGATCCCCATATAGCCATTGGTGGAATCATTTTCATTACTATCTCATTAATCCCAATCTTCATTGTCATCAGGAATATCTATTATGCATATCAAATGTTGATAAGTGCTGTGCCATGCTGAAGGGAGAAATTGTTGAAGTGCAGTGCGTACACACACATATTTCGTTTGCCTTTACCTACATCACTCACACACATATCACTTACACAGTACATATGTATGTCTACTTCCAATCACACCCTTCTATGCCCCAGACTTCTTACAAGCCCGAGGCCATTCACACTCCACCCTTTACTCTGGGACGACATGCATCCTCCTTGCTAAGAGCGGCCTATTGGACGGACTTAGGGAAGGTCTAGAATGTTACTCCTAGTAACCAAGGTTTGGATGTTGGCTTGATGAACGTAATAGAGATTCCGAATGACGATGAAGAGTGGGATTAATGATATAGTTACGAGGATGATTCCACCGATAACAATACGAAGATCCAGTTTGACTTTAGCGTAAGATGTCTTAAATGAGTTTTAGAGTTCTTAGGCTTAGTTCTGAGAATGAAGCGAGTGGTTAACGAGCTTAGATCAAGCGCAGTATAAGGAGAATCCCTAGATTGCGAAGTTGACAAGACTGGGGTTTAAGACCGCCAGTTTGTCAACTATTTATACAAGACTAGTGATCTAAGTATAGTAACGTTGCGCAGTAAGGCGCAGTAAGGCGCAGTAAGTAAACGAATATGCGCAGTAAGTAAAAGTCCATGTGATATAAGTGGTTTTGCCACAAGCACGATATGAACATGAGACAAATAAAGGTAAATAAGAGCGAGAAAAGGAGTCCTTGCTAATTGTATAGTAATAGTCCTTAGCAAGTAAATGTTATAATAAATAAAAGAAAGATAAAAGAGAAAAAGATAAGTCTAATATAGTACCTGGAGCTATGCTCACACTTAAGTATGTAAATACTTAAGTACTATAAAAGAGAAAGGAAAAAGGAGAGTCCTTACTAAGTAAAGTGGAGCTAAGCTCACACTTGTAGTAATAATACTACACTTTACTATAGTAAGTAAAATAAAAGAAAAAGAAAAAAAGAAACTGCGCGTTACAAGGTGCCAAAGCAAGTGCCTCGTAACACTCCTTACTTAGGCAGTTGTTGTACTTCACTTATCCACTCCACTCCAACTCTGTCTACCTCACACTATATAAGATGGACATTCATACTACAACTACTCAGACGTCTTAGCATCCTGTCTGACAGTCTCTACTTCACTCGGCATTGCCCTACTGCACTTGCCCTCACTCACTATGCTGCAGACATGCTGTCTGCTTACTACCCCTTTGGGGATATGCTGCTGAATATCACTACCGTTATAACAGTTCTTGTCGCCTGCCATAACCTGCACTCACAGAAATCAACCACAACCACAACAATGCTGGAGGGTGTGAGTCATAAGATTCTCTAGACACCAAGGTAAAGAGAGTTTTAGTAGTTAAGGGCGATAGCATGACGCAATTAGGGTGACAGAAGGGAACACAATTCCCATAACAGACAGGCAATATGGCAAGATAAGGAGAATGCAATGAAATGGAGAATTGATGCAATGCAATGGAGAACACAATGGATGCAACACAATGGAGAATGCAACTGGATGCAACACAAAGATGAAGGCAACACAAAATAGATGTGACCTACAAAAAACGCACTATTTCCTTGTAAATGTGGAAATGCATTTGGAAGGTTTGGGCATGCTTTTTCACTTGGAATTTGGATGGAGAGGGGAAGTGAAATTGTGGGCAGGGGAAATCTGGTCATTTTTGATGGATGATGCACTATCTAAATACAAGCCTAGCTCCAAGACTGGAGCACAACAAAACACAACAGAAAATTTACAGTACAGGGTTGATCATAGGGATATTTGAAATGAAGTGGAGTCTGGATGCAAGTGAATAAAGTATCATACTATAATGGATGAGCAAAAGAGGAACAGCACCAATCGCACCAAATGCTGACTTTGCAACTTGTGCTTCCATGGTTACTTTGGTGGGTCTAGACCATGCCTTGGCCTATTCATCCTATCCCTCATCAGCCAACCTGGTCTTGTTTTCCAATGCCTGCACAAATGAGCGATTACTGTGACTGCAAATGATTGTCACGTGTGGCACATTAATGTCACTGTGTTCACCAATATCACTGATGGTTGTTTTCTGGTGTTACATGCACATGATGCTCATCAATGTGTATTCACTCTTTTGTTACCAGGGGTATTACTACTGACATTCCCTGAGATTGTCCAATAGGCCACTCTTAGTAGTAATAGTCCTTAGCAAGTAAATAAATAAAGATAAAAGGGGAAAAGATAAGTCTTTTATAGTACTTGGAGCTAAGCTCACACTTAAGTATGTAAATACTCAAGTACTATAAAAGAGAAAAGAGATTGAGTCCTTACTAAGTAAAGTGGAGCTGAGCTCACACTTGTAGTAATAATACTACACTTTACTAGTAAGTAAGAAAAGAAAAAAGAAAAAGAAACAAAAAAACATTACAAGGTGCCTAAGCAAGTGCCTCATAACAGTGTCTAGAGGATCTTATGGCTCACACCCCTCAGACATTGTTGTGGTTGTGGTTGTTATTCCCCTTCACCCTGCCACAACACTTATCACCAGAAAAGGAAAGATAGAACTCAATTCAACACCCAAAGACAGCCTGTGCTGTGTTCAATACACACAACACCATTGACTCAGAGATGGGTCCTGATTGATAGGAAGGGGCCACTGTATCATTCATGTGTGCAGCAGGACATTTAAATCCCAATTCTCATCCTCCAGCCATTGTCAGGGACAATCATGCAGCCAAGGTTGGCATATGGGGAGTGGGGAAGCTTACCTATGATATGCACACAGTTCTGCCTGGTATCCATGAACAATGGTATGGAGACAGTAGAAAGACTGATTGGAACAGCAAAACAAGCTCAAGACAGTGCACTGTGTGAGTGCATTGCAGTGCCTCCCCAACTGACTCTTGCAGTACCATATGTCACCACTATGAACTGCTTACACAAATGATGTTCTTATCACAGTCTAATCAGTCTCGAAGCTGACTAAAACAATCTATGTAGGGGATATCACACAGTGTAGGGGGTGCCAAAAGCGGCACCACTCTTCAACCAGCAGTGCCCTGATACCATGAAACACAGATGGGTCTGTAGATACAATTACAAATGGTGCAAATAGAAAAGCTATTCGCCGTATCGAATATAACAGTGTAAAGTAAGAAACGGGCGGGAAATGGTGGATAACAAAATGATACATTCCCGATGAGTCGCTGCCCTCAGCTCACCCGCTCGCAAGTCTCAGGCATGATTGACCGTGTGATGTTCTGCCTTACATGGAGGAACCCTGCACAATGGACAGGCGCAAGGCAGCCAAGACGATCACCGACGTACTACCGCTATTATCGTATGACAATGTCATCTGCGCCCAATACATCAGGGCTGTTGGCCGTGGACTCGAATAATGGGGCCTCGTCACAGAACGCCTCTCCGCAGCCTCATGTGACAAATCAACCCGGAACCGGGATCCAACTATGAAGAAATGAACAACGACCCATGAGGTCGCCTGTGGACTGCCTATCGCATGTTGTCCCCACACATCGCGCGGGAGAGCCTGTGAAGGACCCAAACAACCTCATGGGATGAAAAGTCGAGGAATCCCCGTTGTCTCCACATCGTCTTTTCAACCCATTTGCTGCTCAGGGGGAGATAATGCTCTTCCACAACAACTGCTGCGAGCGGGTGGTGATCCCTAAACGGTCGGACAGAGAAACGGCGGCGGCTGCTCCTGCCACCAGCACAAAAATTCGAGTGCTTCCGCCTGAGAGGCAAAGGCTTGGTGGGCTAGAAATGCTCTGCCTCGCAGTGCCTGCAAGGCTTTGAAAGGCTGCCAGCGCCACGAGTGCTCTGCCTGTGAAGCAGAGACTTCTAGATCTGCACCAGATGACGGCAACTCCCAGATTAGACTTGTATATAGACTTACATGCAGAACAACTCGTGGGAGGGAGTCTTTGGGTGTTATAATTATAGGTTTTTGTATACTACGTTTTGAGTGATTAATAGTACGACGACTGAATACGTGAGAGCGTATAGTTGTCCGTGGGCAGAAAATAGGGGAACAATATCAAACACAACATGAGTTAGTCCTCGGCATCGGTAGTATATGCGGCTCAAAGATGAAATTGTCAACAATTTATTGGCCAAACAACACAGTGTGGATGGAAGCAGATAGTGTTCCGCTATGATGGAGAAGGACATTTGATGTCATCAGGAACAGGAAATGTAAATACATATGACACCATAGATTCCGGGTATGGGATAGCGTTGCAGGCGTTGCTATCGGATCACACGTCTAAGACAACAATTGTTAGAGCCAGGGAAGGAAAGGCAGTGGAGGCGTGAGACGGAGACATGTGGGAACGCACAACGCAAAAAGAGACAATTCACATGTTGGCCTGTCACATAGGTGTGGATGGCCGGCATCCCGTGTTACCATCTTATAATAATTACTGAATTCGGATGAACAATTTGTCCGCTCACACTGTCATCTTCGTCACTCATCATTTATCTTAGCTTTTCTCTTTCCGCTTGGGGAAATCAGACTTCATGAGTGCGAACAACATTGTTTGAGTTTGTTGTGCAACGCGCGCGACACGCCATATGTAGTGATTCAACGCAACGAGTAAAGTGCGCAGACAAAATGGACGGGGGCGCGTATAGGTGGTGTGAGGGCTTGGGCGCGCGAGCGTGTCGTGATGGGGATCGAGGTGAGCTGCAGGGGCAGGGTCCCTTGTAGTATCCGTATTGCTCGAGCTGTGTGACAGGTGGAGTCGTATCTACAAGCCGTCACGGTTGCGAGCAGGATGGGCGCGCCGCGGCGCGTGGGGCGTTTGCGTACGTAAAAAAGCGTGTTCTTTGGCCAGCTTACGCATACCGCCATTGTCAGCACAACTATTACGGAGTGAGGGCGTATACGCTACGGGGCGTATTGCGTACTATACGAGTACGTACGTGCTAACTTACAGAGGCACCAAGGAAAGCACTGGCAGGGACGTATCTCCGCTGGCAAGCCTATGTGCCAGCAACAGCCTGCATAAGTCGGCGGTTTTTTCCTGGTTTATGAGATGCGCGGACCCTAATGTAATGCTGAGAAAATGAAACGAGAACGATATATCTCGCGCAGAAGCGAGAAAGATCTGGATATGACCCTTCAACCAGAGCAAAAGGACGGAATGCGCTTGCCAAACACAAGAGGCCGCAGCTTCGTGAATTCGTCAACCTCAATTGTTGGTGACGTGTTCTCATATAATAGTATCAGCACGGAGGAAGTCGATAACCGCAGAGGAATTCATCAACTGCAGGCATGAAGGTCAACAGAAAAACACTCCAGCAAGCCCAAAGGTAAGATTGAGAGAGTCGTCGATAGGCTTCGCTACGGATGACCTGACCAAAGACAATGTGCTTGCCGAGGTGAGACACAGAATTGGGTGTTCGTAACCGTTTCGGGTGCATACACCGCAATCATGTCCGCGACGATCTCACCAGATTAGCACGGCCACTAGCTGCTGTGCCCTATGATACATAGGGGCCGACGATCCTGGTAGTGGTCTCCACCCGGGATCACAACCGAAAGTTGTACATCATGATCATAGTACCATATGGACAAAGTTCGACGAACTGGTAGATGAGACAATCAGTGGCCCGGGTATTGCTCGGTAAATTAGGGTCGAAGTACATGGTGCACCAGCTGATAGGTGCTGGGCACATGTCAGTTTGACGCATCGCACGGAATAGTCCTGTCAATGCAACCGGAAGAGGACAGGCTGGGCAATGATTGTATTCTGAGCAAGTCCAGTTCCGGGGAACTCCGAGGTCTGGGAGGGGCATGAAACTTGAAACCAGATGCTCGGGAGGTGTATGGTACCGGAGCACCATGAAAGAAAGGTCGATGATGGTTTCTACGAATCCAAAGCGCTGATATGGAAGAGGAGGAGCCGGTGGTGGGTGAGCTTTATTACCGGAATAACCCGACTGGCGGACTCGGAGTATCGTGAGCCTTAAACGAAAACCCGTGACCCAGAAACAACATTTGAGGTGCTTATCTATTTCAGATAAGGATTTCAATTATGTCCAATGCAGCCTCATGCATCTTCTACGGTCCAGATGGCCTGAGTGATTTGATCAGTCAGTCCTGATCGTCTGTTCACCTGGATTGCAGAGCACCTCAAGCCACGAGCATTATCAACTCCCATGTAAGTCACCATGCAGGCAGGATGCAGTTCTAGTAGTACAGTAGGTAAGTGCAAGATCAACTGCATCGCCGACGGCTGGATTTCAATTTCGGTGGGAATGCCGAGGTGTATCGAAAGTCGATGATGAAACGACGAGAACCATGAAGTTCGTACTCACGGCGAAGCAGTGTACTAGCATTGCTGTAATGTCCCATGAGTTTCCCGTGCCCTTGCAGGATATTCTTCATTTCGCTTCAGCACTGCAACGGACCAATCATTCATCGACATCGATGTGAGAACATACGGAGTCGTACCACAGCAGTGTGTGAATGGATTGTAATGCAGATTCTACAATGCGAGAAGCATATGGTATACCGAGTGTCATCTACCCCTCCGTACTTAGTCCCTATTTTTTTAACTATCGTGGTATGAGTATAACTATCATGGTATGAGTATGGACTATAGTGTGGGTAATGGGAAGCCAGAAGTACCGAAGTTGCAGGTACAGAATCGTCAACTGTCAAGAAATGTGAGAATACAATGAGTGTGTCAACGTACAAGGTAAGACCAATGTTGTCTATGGCTAGTACAAGTCCCTTTGATATATGATCCGCATGCCTGTGCTTTGCGAAGCTAGTCGTAACAAACAACGCAACGGCGTGCGCCACAGTAATAAGAGAGTATAAGTGAAGAAGGGACCATAAAAGAAAAAAAATAGAAGGGTAATGACATCAACTATCTCTAGCTCCATACGCAAGGTCAATGGCATGGCACATACGCAGACGGAGAGCGTCGAGCCATGGCGCTGGATAGGTGGAATAGCCTAAAGGCCAGCAAAGTTTTGTGATCCAGTCTTCTAGGATCTGGCGGTTCCAGCGTACGCCGCGTTGCCAGTATCCCAGGCGGAGCATAGCGGCAATGTCTGCGGGGTCACTCTTCTGGTAGCGTACGAACTTGAGTGCAACGCCCCAAGCCCAGCTCACGCCGATCAGCAGGAGGCCCTCTGCAGAGAAGATAGTGTTATTCTTCTGGTTGGCTGCCGTCATTGATGCATGGTAGATGGGGTCGTACAGTCGCCCGTGGATGCTGCGCAGAGTCGGTGAATAAGAGTGGGGGACGGCGCGCAACGACGGGATACTTACTCTTTAGCCATAGGTAGCGCAACATCTGCGTGCGCATTCATCCAATCATCTCTGAGATTGTGTGCTCGAGCAGTTGCTGCTATGCATGACTTGAGGCGTGCCTCTGCTTGTGGAGCATAGCGTCCATAGTCACGGACGAAGGCGCGATGAATGTAGTCGATGTCGGCCGTAGACTTGCGGCTACGAAGTTCTGCATGGAGCACCATGATGGCCCCTCCGTGAATGATCAGGCGCACCTGGTGGCCGAAGGCACGATACAGGCGCGCTGATAGGTCGTGCAATATAACAAGGAGTTTCTCTCGAGTCAAGGCATCGTTGGTCGCCATCGTGGCGGGTATGGCGATGAATAGACTCAGCGAACGACAGGGGACAAGTAGCGATCTGGAGCAGAGGCTAAAGGGCGTAAACCATGGTGGGGAAGAAAGAGAACAAAGGGAGATTTATATATATGTGTCTGCTGAGCGCCCACGCAGACGGAACACGATGAATGAAAAAGGACAATGTGGATCAGACAGCGGCATTGCAGAAATTGACTCTGGAGACGGGCCCAGTGGCGTGGTTCGCATCAGTCCTTGTCATACCGTAATCGGATCTTCTCAGCTACAGCAAGGCATCAACGCGGTTCCTGCGTGTTCTTGCCAGCGCACCGGTAGTGAATTACAGCCCATCTACGGCCACGGTTGCGGAGCAAGCGGAGCTCAAGGCTGCATCTTTCGTATACATGTTACGTCTCCTTCATGAGTTAGACACTCGTTAGGTTATGACTTTCTTCATAGACGCTTGCAGGTTACATATGTTACGCCGAGTGCCGTTCCCGACGTAAAAATAGATGACGCAAGAGTAACTTGGACCAGGGTGTTGTGCGTCGTCGTACAGGTGTGCATTATTCTGTACGGAAGAAAGCGCAACTGTGGAGCGTAAATGATTTAGGCGAACAGAAGATTCGAGCGATACGTCGACAATCATAATCATGCGCTCCCGCACTGCTGCGCAGAAGAACATGCCTCGACGGAGCGGGACAGGAAGGCAGTGGTTCAGGCTGTGGCACGAGACTTGAAGTTGCCCTGGACCCTACACCTCACTGTATTTGTATGTGAGGGAATGAATTGTAACAGCTCATGGCAGTCACCTGTCTTCAGCATTATCAGGTATAGCTCGGTTTACTGGACAGGAGTTGCAGCAAGACGGTCTACTGGATGATCTAATCAATCACACCTGCTTGCCACGTGTGATTGAAGCGGAAATTGAATACGTGGAGCTGAATGGTGGCGCTAGCTGTAGCGCTTGTCTTTGGCACGATGACTGACAATTCGTTCGGACATTTGCCCACTCCCCGTCTGACTCGGACCTCAGCTGATTGACCAGGCAATTGTGGGTCCTAAGCAGGTTGTGTGTTACATCAAGTTGAGCCTTTCAGTTCCTGTTGCTCCGGAACGAGAAGCTCGCCGTGTGCATTACCGATATTCGTCACTTCAGGCTGTTCAGTATCCCGTCAGTGCATTATATTCTGTTGACTTCTAATGCATCGTTTGAAATCGCCTTTTGTGCCGTATTCACGCGGGCTCGAAATCTATAGTCCATCATCTTATGTCTGAAGAAGTAGCCAGGAGCAGCCGCAACGCTATCAAGGCGATAGATTCAAATTCAATTCACCGGATTACGTCTGGCCAGGTGGTGATCGACCTGCAAAGCGCTGTAAAAGAGCTCGTCGAGAACAGCCTTGACGCCAAGTCGACGAGTATCGGTATGTGCATCAAGAAGTTGTCTTACTTTGATAGCACTAAGAGATGTAGAGGTTCGGTTCAGGGACTATGGTCTGAGGTCTATCGAGGTGATCGATAATGGGACTGGAATAGCGCCCAATGACTACGACAGCGTTGGTAGGTCTTGCTTTTGCGCCTCATGCCTGTATGTGCGTCAATATTGCGTTCGGTCAGCATTGAAACACCACACATCAAAGCTCGTGACATTTGAAGACCTCACCAGCGTCATTACATTCGGATTTCGGGGCGAGGCACTGTCTTCGCTTTGTGCCCTCACCGAATCTGTTATTGTTACGACCGCAACAGCTTCTCAAGCGCCCATGGGTACCATACTGGAGATGGATAGGAACGGGCGCGTCAGGAGCCGCGATGGCAAGGTCGCGCGCCAGGTAGACTATGAGTGCACCACCATTTCTGCGTGACACTGACTTCTGTAAAACAGCGTGGCACCACGGTAACGATTACAGGGTTATTTAAGCCTCTTCCCGTGCGCAGGAAGGAGCTTGAACGTAATGTCAAGCGCGAGTTTGGGAAGGTTTTGAACTTGCTTAATGCGTACGCGCTTGTCCCGTGTACGAGAGAAAACCAAGGGGTGCGTCTGACTGTGACGAACATTGTGGAGGGAGGGTAAGTTCTCACTCGCTTCGATCCATGTGCAACATGTGGATGATTTATGCATAGCCACAGGCCGGTGCAACTTCGTACAGATGGGTCGACCTCGTTGAAGTCCGCTTTGTCGTCGCTTTGGGGTCCGAAGCAGCTAGAGAACATGGTCGAACTTGACATTGAGTTTGAGGTTGAAACAGAGCGGTCCGTCCTCCGTAGACGCGGTTTGGATAAAGACAGGTGCGCGACTTCCAGATTAACTTTTAATGTCAGTCAGGCTTATTTCTCGTCAGCGCTATAAGCAACACGATACGTGTTCGAGGACTTGTTTCAAAGTTCTCTGTGGGGTGCGGGAGGACCGGTACAGACCGTCAATTTTTCTTCATAAACGGGAGGCCTTGCAATCCCAGCAAAGTGAGCCACACAGAGACATATTTAACCCGAGAGACTGACACCTCAATAGGTCCAAAAGGCTTTCAACGAGGTGTATAGGACGTTCAATGCGAATCAGTCGCCATTCATCATCGCCGATTTCATTTTACCCACTGGTAGTTTGTTTTATCACTCCCTCTGCAGGGTCACTAATCTTGTGCGCATAGATTCGTGTGACATCAATGTTAGCCCCGATAAGCGCACAATCCTACTCCATAGTGAGAATAATTTAGTGGAAGCCCTCAAGGTGGGTAACACCTGGGTTCATAATCAACCATGTTTTTTTTATCGTGTCTAATCTATTGACTGATTCAGTCATCACTCACGAAAGAGTTCTCATCTTCTCGCTCGACCTTCGTCATCAATGCTAACCAGAACTCGCAGAAGGTCGAGAGTCTAGATCGTAAGCATTCACACCGGTCGGATATAACCGTGGACGACCAGGAGCCTTATCGAGCACCTGAGAATGCCGATAGGGGTGATGAAGATGTCAGCGACCGGCCATCAACTATGCCAATGGACAGCTCATCATCGTCTCGGCAAGCCATGTCCAATCAGCCGTCAATTACTTCAGCTGTTCTTGAACCGGCATGTGTCGCAGAGGAGCCACAGAAAAGTACCGAGGGGCATGATCAGCCGACCACTTCTGATGCGTCGAACGAGGCCCCCCCTTCCGCTGCTTTAGGTTCGTTATCAGCACACACTGCGCTAGACTTCACTACAGATGTAGTTGAAAAAGGCGACGCCACAAAGACTTCAGACCAGAAGCAGGCAAGGCAACAGGTTGTTGTGGCTGGGCCTACATGTCCGCATTCATCCCGACCCCCGATCTCGACCGTCATACATGCCAAATTGCCGGATCAGGCTATCACTCGAGTGACTCATGCAGGACGTTCTCTAGCTCGTGTAGAGAACATTCTTCGTGGTGCTTCTGGCGAGAGCAGAACAGTCCAGATGGTCCTTGATACCACGGGTGCTTCGTGGAATCTGAAGCGCAGGACGAGTCCTATAGCGGAAGGCCTGGCGATGAAAAAGATGCGTTTGGGTAGCGAGTCTATATCTGCTGTTTCGAGCGAAATGAGCACGCGAGCGGGACTCCGGGAGCAGCTGAGGGGTTTTGCGAGGACCGGAAGCCAGTTCGATCATGAGGATCTAGGTGCCGCGGAAGGCGAGGGAAGTGAGGTCGAAGAACTGTCAGGAAAGGTGACGAGTAAGGCCGCTAGTGAGAATGACGACCGCATGGACATGGACGATGTCAACGAGGCAGCGGTGCGCGAAGCCGACACTGAACAGTGGACGTCTTCTGGTGATACGAGCATTCGGGCCGAGGCGAGTGTTCAGGTCGTGGATATGACAGACTCGACACTCGTTGAGCCCGACGAATTGAAGATGGTTGATGCGCAGGAAAAAACTGGTCGTCAGACGGAGATCGTGCGCACAGCCAGTGATGAAACGATGTCGATGAAATTCGATTTCGAGGAGGTCGCGCACGCTTGGCGTGCGCTGGGCAGCCGGCCACCCTGTTCGCCCACGGCGGTAATTGAGGATAAAGCTGCTGTGCCAACGGTACAGCGTACCCGGTCATTAGAAGATAAGGCTGGACTCGTCAGCACGAATGACGCCGATGCAGGAGAGGCGTTGGCACGCGTGTTGCACAAGGAGGACTTCCTGGAAATGGAGGTTGTTGGCCAGTTCAATAAGGGTTTCATCATCGCGCGGCGGCGGGGGGGCGCAGAGCCGGAGGCGATGGACGACCTATTCATTATTGACCAACATGCGGCGGACGAGAAGTATAATTTTGAGATGCTACAGCAAACGACGAAGATCGAGTCTCAGCGGCTATTCCGGTGGGTTGCCTTGTGTCTTGTAGGTCCGACGGCTCACCCGTGATCGATGTGTGCATTTATAGCCCGCTTCCATTAGAGTTAACGGCTGCGGACGAGCTGGTAGCGACGGAGAACGTCAACGTTCTGCGCCGGAATGGGTTCGAGGTGGACCTCGACGAGGACACGGAGCCTGGTGAGCGTCGGCGAATCAAGCTGATTGCCCAGCCGGTGAGTAAGACCACCGTGTTCGACACCAAAGGTAAATCACTATTTGTCTTTGCCACCAGGTCGCGGCTGAGCGAGACATGATTTCAGACCTCGAGGAGCTGCTGCACCTGATGCGCGATATGCCTGCAGGAACGATGGTGCGCTGCTCGAAGGCGCGCGCAATGTTCGCGATGCGCGCATGCCGGAAGAGCATCATGATCGGCATGACGCTGAACGCGAAGCGCATGGCCACGGTTAGTTCGACTGGCGTCTGTCCTACGCTCGTAGCCCGTCTGATTTTATGGGCAGGTGGTACGACACATGGCCACGATGGATCAGCCATGGAATTGTCCGCACGGGCGGCCGACGATGCGCCATCTGTCGGACCTCGTGGCGGTAGAGAGAAAGCACAGGGAACGGAGAGTTGAGTGGGTGGAGTTCAAAGTCATGATCTAAGGTATCTATCCACTCTATTCTCTCAGTTGGAGATATCTAGCTAATGGAATGTTGAGAGCGGTTCTTGCGGGTGCTTATTAGCTTATGATCTATTTCGAAAATTTAGTGTTTGGTGTATATATGCTCGATAATAGCTGATATGCTCGTTCAGTGCACTTCGAGAAGACACCGAAAACATCTTGTGTACCACCCTGATTCACATATGAATCCGCGTTCCATAGGTGAGCTTAAAGCTCACATCATATTCAATTTCCTTGCATTTTACGGCGCTGCTTCGTGTTGCAAAATAACGGTGTTCGCTTCGTTGACGCTCAATGATTGTGATTATGCTACAGTGTATGCCGTTTTTGATGATGACGGGGACATTGTGACTTATATTTAGCGAGTCGTGACTGTCTCTGGTCGCGCCATACCTTTGCCTTGCGCACACTCGCATAGCATTGAAGTGAACGCTTTCCTCCATACGATGCTGCGAAGAATGTGCCCACACAGATGCATGACCTCAACCATGCCATATCCCGGCTCTTCGTCGAACTGCTGAAAGGAATCGCGAGCCTCGGTCAAACGAACCAGAACCGGACGGGACTGCGTTTGGAGGGTTGCGTGATATGGTCACTCCCGTTGGGCTTCGGCACCTGCGCCTGTCATGCTCTGTAGATTATATTGAGAGTTTCATGGATCGACCTCGGTTTCCGCGGCATGTGAGGTGGGTCGTGTATTGGGATTGGTGTAAGTGCGCGGATGGGGAAGACTTGTTTATGGATCCTAAAGGTACGAAAGGCCGCGGTGTTGTTTGCCAAGCCACTTGCTCCATATCAGACTTTACGTAGTAGATAACGACAACGATGGAGAAGGGCTTCCGGAGCTATCGACACGAGGCTTAAGATAGACTGCCTACTGACCGGCACGGACGTAAAGCTCTGCGCGCATCAACAGCGAGGAACACCTGGAAAGGCACTATCCACGATGAGGCTCTGCTGCCGAATAACTGGGCAGCCCGTCTGGATGGATGGAACTGATAGTGAAAGCTGTCGGTCACCCGAGCCCCACACTGCGTGCCTCTGCGCCCGCGTGCGTAATTGCATTTCCTTGGGGTGGGTAAGTTAAGGTTAAGAGACTTATATAGAGGGGGAGCAATCCCCGTTCTGTTCCCAGCTCGGTTCATACCTTATGCTCCACCAAAAAAGAGAGGGACTTCTGGGAGTGTCTGGCCAATGGGTTTTCCATGTTGGACAAACTACTTCACCTCAAGCTGTCGTTCTATTCGGGAATCACTGAGAACTTAGTCGAGTCTCCCGACATGGTGTCCCCTACCTATGACGCCGCTAAAGACTCTTGGCTCTCCGCTGTGATTGAGTCTGCAGACTCGAACAACCCCTATTCGTTGCTGGCGATGCCGAATCTTATGTCAGAGTGGAGAAGTCTTGTTGTAGTGGTGACGGAAGTTTCTTAGGCGCCATGCTGAAATGGATTGCCTAAACGTACAGGGTGCACGTCAGCTCAAGCACGGTCCCTAACACGCAGAAGTTGCCATGCTAACTGCAACGCACCTGAGTTGTCTGTACGTCTTGATGGTGGCTGCCCGATGCAATTGACGCATAGCGTAATTTATTGGGTCGGTAGCATTGCTGCAGCAACGCGATGGAGTCTATGACCCTCAGGTTTTCAGAAGACTGTCGAGAGACCGGATGCTGGCGCGATCGAAGGACTCGGGGCTTGGAGTGTCCGAGTCAGGACAATACTAGACAAAAATGCCATTTGAGATCAAATCCATTAGAAGGAAAACTCTTGGATAAAAAGCGAAACAAGCCCATTTGAGGATTACAGTGTCAATATGGGGACATCGCATTGGTATTACAAGTCATCATGCTCTCAAGAAAATGACTAAAATGGTAAGAAAATAATATTAGAAGGTCATTATAATGATCAAAAGTTATATATTGTCTAGGGTTTTCCGCTTCTGACACTCAGAGGCTACCGCAACACCGCGATGAGGTATCACTTTTCAAACGATATCCACAGTGAGGTCGGTGCTATGGCTTCGCGATCAAGGGCTTGCGAAGCTCGGCTAAATTGTTGACCATTGGGAACCGATAACGTCCGACATCGTGGGGGTGGGGTGTTCGGCATTCGCTCGCTCAGTCGGCGAATATCTAGGACGGCGCGGCAGAATTGCTGCTTGCTACGTACAGTGACCAGCTGCTTTGCACGAGGGCCGCAAGTATCTTGTAGTTAATATTAGAGGGCTGAGGGCACGCTGTGCACAGCTACTTACGTATACTTCCGAAACTTGTTGAATTTTTGTTTTGTTCAGGTTTTCAACACTGACATCTACACTAACACTGGCGGCCCTGTCACTAATCTGAACGAATGCAAGCCTTCGAAGGCAAAAAACGACCTGTCACGGCGAGACATCGCACCCACTATTATGCAGACGGCACACACATCTTTCGGGTTCGTGTAATCCGCGCGGCACACGTTCACCTTCGCACTGACGATTGATACAACAGGTCCAGCTGACGCTCTATAAACTGCACGCAAGCCTCTTGTCCCTCGTCTCTGTCGCATTTCAGGACATGCTCAACGCACGATCAAACCTCACGCGGAACGAAGGAAAGGCGGATGATGAGCCCATTGTCCTACCCGACGTCACACCAGAGGAGTTTGACTTCTTCCTTCGCGCGACAGTGTATGGACCGTGAGTCGCGCATCTGAGTATCTCCACAGCTGACAGTTCAGATGTCGATGACGCAGATGGGAGTTCTTCGTGGACAAAGACCTCAGCGACTTCATCGGCCTCCTAAGCACTAGTTCGCTGTATCAGAGCGCGCGTGCGCGCCAGTGCGCCATCCACCACATCGACCAGCGCGTATGGGAGGCTGATCCGTTCGAGCTGCTGCACCTCGCGCTGCGCCATTGCGTCCCAGACTGGCTTGACAAGGCGTTCAAAGCAGTAATCACCGTGCCGCTACGTGACTACACACGCGCGCAACAGGAAATGATCGGCCACGCGCTATTCATCCTGCTTTGCAAAACCCGTGAGGCGATTGCCGAGCGCCGCCGCGAGGTCGCGTGCGCGCCCCCCACCATCAGCGTGCACGCAGCCGACTGCCAGAACCACGACCGGTGCAAGAGAGAGTGGGACGCAGCGTGGTGGGGCGGGATCGTCCGGCTGCTCCTGGGTGGACGGCAGTCGCTGCCGTGGGGGGAGGCTTTTGAGCGGTTTGAGGAGGGGGACTTTGGGGAGATGGGCGAGGGTTGCAAGACGACTGTGCTGGAAACGGTGCGCGACATAGCTACGACGCAGAGCACGGACAGAATCGTGGAGGAAGCGCTTGAGAGTCTAAAAACGGAGTTGCAGTACGCATCCTGGTATGACTCGGCTCGTGAAGAGTAGGGTGTAGAATAGTGACATGACATATCTAGTTCCTGTTGTGCTCGGCCTCATTGCTATTGGATTTCTTTCAACTCTGTCGATTTACGCAAAAGTTCTTGATGCAGATTTGACTCATATCTCAGAATTCACCCACGAATACTTTTTGCCCCTCGCAGACCTTGTACAGTGCGACTGTAACATTCTATAAGCTTATGAGTTTTGTCAGAGGGAATGCGAGCGCCCAAGTTGTTCCTTTTTGGGCGCTAACACGCGAAGGACCGCGTCTGTGGCACTGTCGAGTTTGTCTTTCAAGTTCGAGGCCACGGTCCAGTCTATCGCATTTATCTCAGGCTTTTCTTCCTTTGCTGGCGACCAAAACACGGCTCCTTTGTGCTACGGACGCAACTTTGACAATATCAAGCCTTTGGATCCAATCACGCGACTAAGTAGACGACGCCTGGGACCAAGGTTGGTTTCCCCATATGCTATCATCTTCATTGGCGTCCATGACTTGCATGATGTACACGTTTGTCGATGAGGGAGACTAATATGTGCTTTTGTTTTTAGTAATTAAAGGTCGACCAGAGTCTGGGTAACTGCGTCCGAATTCTGGATAGCTTGACTGCTTTTCAGGACCTTGCCTTGCAAACAATATGTCGGAGACACTTTACACATCTTGCGCAGAGGTTCTATCGCTCTCCCAATCGCAAAAGGATGACCTAGCAGCATTGCTTGACCCTTCCACCGGCTTTGCCCCCCGACTACGTCAAATATGTCGAGACCAGTGCGCCGCATCGTTCGATCTCCCGACATATCCAACTGACTGTTCTCCAGAATTGCAGACATGGAAGAAAGCGGGGAGGCGTCTCAGGCTGAGATCGACGCCCTGCGGCTGGAGTCCAACACCTGGGGGCTTTTGCAGGCCGTGATGCCGTGAGTTTTCATCCATATCGCACCACGTCCCATCATGTGAGCAACACGGCCTTAGAGCACGCAAGACGGAGCCCGAACCGCAGCCTACTGCCCGCGAACTGCTCGCAGAGAACCCGTACACCCCGACTTCGACACTCGCTCAGGCCATTATGGCCGCCTCGCGCGAGCTCTCCGAACTCGTCGTCGTGCGTGAGTGGCTGCACGACACCGCGCCCCAGCCGCCGCACCCAGAAGCGACCACCGGCTACTGGCGGTTCACGAAGCTGCGTGCCGTGCAGGCACGGCGGACGGGCGGGCGGGTGGCGGAAAGCTTGGTGCGCGAGATGGACCCCGACGCTGTTGTCCGAGAGGAGGGCAAAACACTGGCAGTGGATGATGCGGTGAGTGGCTCAGTATTCTTGCGTATTGTGGCTGTGCGAGCATAATGACTGGGGACAGAGCCGTGAAAAAGCACTCGTTCAGGCGTTGTATACGTATGTGCGGGCGGGGCGACTGGACGAGGCTGTAGACTTGTGTAGGCGGGCGCATCAGCCATGGCGAGCGGCAAGCATACGCGGATCCCTTCTGTTCCAGTGGAAAGCCATATGTGAGTTCTTCGGCTGACGTTGTATTTCCTGCGACAGTTGTCTCATCAGTTATTCTGTAGCGACTGAGCAGCGAGACGACGGCGTAGGTGACGATGCACAGGACCTCGATGTTTGGCGTGGAAACAAACGGCGCAAGCTGTGGAAGTCGACGTGTTCTCGTGCCGCACTTGATGTGAGCCTGGTTGCTGACTTCTCGTAGTCGCTCACAGGGATGATCATGTTTTGTAGGCCCAGCTGACCGATGCAGAGCGTGCTCTTTACGCTTCTCTAGCGCCGTCGGTACGGGCTGCAGGCATCCTCAAGTGCGCATGTCGGACGTGGGAGGATTATCTATGGGCACAGATCAGCATATTGTGCGAGGAAAGACAGGCGCTAGCGATGGACTGGCTTGGTGGAGGCTTTTGGGAGAGCGGCGCTGCTGCCGTGGAGAAAGATGTCAACGATGGTTCACGCGGACATGGCGAACAGGAGGAAGACTGGCGCATAGAAGTCGAGCAGGCCCTAGAAGCTTTGGCGAATATCGTGGTGGAAGATGGGTGCGCATTTCTTTCTAACGCTGCCGAGTGACCTTGACGGCTTGGGAAAAGGCCACCAGCGGACAATCCTTTCCACATGTCGCAATTGCACATCATCCTGGATCGGACGGATGCGTTGTTAGACGACTACGCTACCCGCCTTCAAGAAGGGGCGTTCGACACATCGTCATCTGAGTAAGCTATTCTTTCTCACTTCGCTTATCATATGTCGACGAAAGTCGTGGTTGTATGCAGATATCCCACTATGACGCGCTTTTTCGCCCACCTCTGCCTCTTCCTGCAAATGATCGATATCTCCGTATCACCTCTCGCCACACAGATCATTTTGGAGGCATACCTACAGGTTCTTGAAGTAGGTCTGATGTTCCGCCGGCCGCATTCTCTGAGAGGCTAACTTGGTGCGCGCAACAGACAGCAGGGCAGCGCGAGCTTATTGCGATGTACGCTGGGGCGCTGGGGGATAACGCCGTCGAGCGTTATGCGCTGTTCCTGACCTCACTTGAACTGAGTGCAGATATCGATGAGCGGCGTTTGACCCTCGCGCGTGCACGGGAGCATGGGCTTGACGTTGAACGCGTTGCCGTGGTCACGGCGGAGCGCACCATCGAGCGCGCGTTTGGTGTGCTGCCGTCCCCCTTGAAGGGCGCTCTACCATCTGTGCTCGCCCTTCCCGCCCCGCCCTCCGATGCCGAACGCCTTCTGCTGCGTTCGATCGAATGGACCACATTCATGGAGTCGACGTACGACACTGCACTTGAGCAGGCGAACGTCATCCTGCGGCACTTCCTCGGTAGGCACTTTCTGTCGCTAGTGTGCGCCCAGCGCGGCTACTTACGGCGTCCGCAGCATCTGGGAGGGTGCAAGTTGCCCGGCTCTTGCTGGAGATGCTGCCACCGGAACTTGCGAGGATCGCCGCACCCGAGGAACGCTCGACAGAGTACCTGCACTATCGTCAGTTCTTCGTCATCTGGGACATGTTTGACCGCGTCACCGAGTGCCAGGCGCTGGAGGCGCCGCAGATGAGCCGCGATACACGTGCCGTCTGGATGAAGGACTACAAGGTTCTGCGCCGCGTTCAGCTGTCTGTTTGTGCTGTGGCTCACTAGCTTGGCGGAGAAATAGGAACTCGTCGACGATGTGCGGGAGCATACTGTCAAGCTGCTCACGACGGACTGGCTTATCTTCGACGCTGAGCCTACCGGTGGTATGTTATCGACTATCCGCGTACACGAGGCCGGTATCAGCAGTACTAATGGTCTCACCCTTGCTGTCATATAGGTGATCCCCATCTTCGTGAACTGAAACGCATCCGGCAGATCTACGTGCCGGAGCTCGTCATCCGTCTGCACGCGCTCCTCCTTAACACACGTCCCAAAATCCCTGAGTATGTCCGCGTCCCTCCCGCCTGTATGCACCACGTCCCACGACCTGACCCCTTGCGCCTTGGACAGAAACGTCCGCCATGCGTTGAAGCTGGCGAATATCGTCGCGGATTCGCGGCACAGGCTCTATGAGGACTTCATCGATGACAGCGGCGGGCGTGGACTCGGCGAGTACCTTGCCGCAGTGCGCCTTGCCGTGCTCGCGGGCATCGAGGGTGGCGGCGCCGACCCGTTCAGGGTAATCTTGGCTTGACTAGGATGACGGATGTATTTGTACATAATGCTCCTTGTATATATTGTGTGGGAGGGCAGCTCAAGTTTACCTGCCTCGCCGAGTCCAAACGCCGAGCGTGTGCACATTGCCATGCGTATTGGCAGCCTCAGGCTTGCGATGATACCATATGGACTTGACATGAAACCGCTTCGATTTGCGACACGGCCCCTCTGAAGCCACCTGCTAGGGGACAGATTCAGATCTCGGATTCTGTACTCGATGATCCCCAATCTCATGGCCGGGTTCCTAAAACGAGATAAAATTTCCAGGGCGTGGGTTGCAATCCGATATCCACCCCATCTCTTATCTCACAGCGTGGCCAGCTTCAAGTTGTGGGACATGTCTATCCACAGCGTCAGTCGTTCTCAATACCACTTGGTCTGGGATAATAGGTAATGCGGCCACGTTGTTTTCGCTGCTGCGAGCACACGACTCATCATCGTGCACGCGGAGCAGCATCCCGCCCGTTGTCACCGTGACGTCAGGAGAGACGGTATCGTTTGACTGTCTGGACGCCTCCAACGGGTACATCACCCAGACGACCACGGTGTCCGCGCTCCGCGACCGCCCGCAGGGAGTCCAGGTCTACGGGCCGGTGTACGTCGCGGGGGCGATGCCCGGGGACACGCTGCAGGTCGACGTGCTAGCCGTCGAAACCGCGGACTGGGGCTGGACGGCGGTGAAGCCCAACTTTGGCCTCCTCGCGGACGAGATCGCGGAGCCGGCGCTGAGGATCTGGACGCTTGACGGCGGGGCGAGCGTCGCGTGGTTCGACCGGGAGAGGCGCATCGGGGTCCCGATCAGGCCGTTCTGCGGGGAGATGGGCGTCGCGAAGGCGGAGAAGGGCGCGTTTCCGACTATTCCGCCATACCATACCGGGGGGAACATCGATACACGACATGTGGTGGCGGGGTCTACTCTGTATCTTCCTGTAAAAGTCGACGGGGCACTCTTTTCGGTCGGCGTGCGTTGTGATCTCACGTCTTGCCTCAATGTGCACGTAATTATTCTCTCTTTTTTTTTTTGGCAGGATGGGCACGCTGCTCAAGGCGATGGAGGTGACTCATCTTTTTGGTCGTAGCTTCTTCATGCTCTGCTGACACCTGTACACATAACAGAGGTTTGCGGTGTGTCGTGGAACCGCTAATGGGTTGTGATATAGATACTGACCATGAGGATTCAGGGACGGCCATCGAGACCCCCGTCAAAGTTACGCTCCGCTTCACCGTCCGGAAGGACCGGCCGTACACGAAGACTCCCCATTTCACGACGGCGCCTCCGCCCGATCGCGTCGACGCCACCCAGTACTACTGTACCACGGGCATAGAAAGCGGTGAGCGCGCTTTCCGTGTGCTAACGATGCGCCACCAACGTGCTCCCTCCCCGTCGCAGATCTCAGGGAGGCGGCGCGCTCTGCGACACGGGCGATGATCGAGTTCTTGATAGCGGAGAAGGACCTGACGCGGGTAGATGCGTACATGCTGTGCAGCGTCGCAGGCGATCTTAGGATGCATGAAGTGGTACGTTGGCGAAGTGCGCGCGTCTTTTGAGTACTGACCGTGTTCTGCGCCCCAAGGTGGACATGCCGAACTACGTGGTGAGTCCTCTGTCTGGGCATCTGTGGATGACAGCGCCCGACTGAGGCCGTGGGGAAGGTTGGCATGATGATGCCGATGTCGATCTTCGGATAGGGTTGTGCTCAAGTTTTCAGCAAGGCGTTGGATGCGCTGAGACGCAGATACTGTATTCCAAGTCGTGCTACTCAAATTATTCGGGGGGGGAGGCTGTAATAAAATGTGTTATGATGCCCTTCAATTTTGAGTTTAGATGTGAGCGACCCGTATCAGAAGTATAATAAAGACCACTACTGGTCGTCCATTCCAAGTCCGAGCCCTCCTTCCTTTCCTGTCGAGGTCCCGCCAGGCCGCTCTGTCTCTCCAACTATGGCCATATCCCGGCCGGCGGTCTACAGGACTCCGGCCTGAGATGTAATCGCTTAAGCAGGAAATTAATATTGATAAGATAAAAGTGCTCAGGTTAGCCCATCACCTCTCACAGCCCTACCCTTCCAGAATCCCAGAATCCAGATTCGCCTACATGGTGACTCTCCCGCCCAACGAATCCATTCCGAGTGTTGACTAGAGCACCCCTGGCAGGCCGCCGCCACCACCACCACCGCAGGCGACCTGCCATCCTCGACGATCGAATTCGCGCACCGCATGTTCGACGCCGCCCGCGCGGGCAGCGCCGAGCTGCTCCTGCAAGCCATCGACGCCGGGCTGCCCCCGAATCTGACCAACGACAAAGGTGCGCCGCCGTGGACCCCCGAGCACATCCCGCGGTGCTGACGCGGCCCCCCAGGCAACACCTTCCTGATGCTCGCGGCGTACGCGGGGCACGCGGACCTCGTGCGCGCGCTCGTGGAGCGCGGCGCGGATCCGGATCGGCTCAACGACCGTGGGCAGTCACCGCTCGCGGGCGCGGTGTTCAAGCGCGAGGACGCAGTCGTGCATGTGCTCGTGAGCGCGGGCGCGGATCCGCGCCGCGGCGCACCGAGCGCTATACAGAGTGCGCGCATGTTCGGTAGGCAGGAGTTGTTGGGCGTACTTGGCGCACGTGCGGACGAGGGGATGGAGGTGCCTGTACTGCCGCGGCCGGCAGGGCCGGAGTGAACTTGAAGAGCAGAGAAGGTCACAGCGTCTATAATACCGTGCAGCTCATCATCAGTACTGCTTGCGAACACCCGCTGTACTCCTTTGTTCGTGCTGCCGTGTAATGTTGCGATTTTCTCTTTCGCCGGCCTGGAGCGAGACGACGACATTCATTCTCCAGCCATGACGACATTATGACATTAGTTATCGCCAAAAAATGTGTACGCGTGCTCCCTACGGTTTTTGCACTCGTGCATTGTACTCGCACTACATTTTTGTGTGGTTTTACTATCTACTTGCTGCTATAAACCTAGTTTTTGTACATACTCTACCCTTGGCATGGTTTGGTCGTGGTATGATCTTGGTGTAGCTGTAGGTGCACTCGTCGTTTACGTGCCACCGGCTTACCCGGTCGGCTACAGGCTACGCGATGCGGGGACGCGGCTTCGGCTGTTCCGTCGTCGGCTACGGCTGTCCCTCGGCTATGCCCTAGTCCTCGTCATCGTCCTCGCCCTCATCCTCTCCAACTGGTTGTAGCATTAGCAGTAAACGATGGGCAGCAGCATAGTAGTTTGTGAAAAAAAAAACTATACATACAGACTGTACTATCACAGAACAGAAAAACATTTAAATGTCCTGAAGACAAGTGAAAACTCTCTCGTCCATGTTTGCAATATAGTACTTTTATTAATCAAATGGGTGTGGGGGCGTGACCGAGGGAGAAGAAGGGAGAGGAAGAGAGGAGACGGCATAGCCGAGGGACAGCCGTAGCCGACGACGGAACAGCCGAAGCCGCGTCCCCGCATCGCGTAGCCTGTAGCCGACAGGGTAAGCCGGTGGCACGTAAATGACGAGTGCACCTACAACTACACCAAGATCATGCCACGACCAAACCATACCAAGGGTAGAGTATGTACAAAAACTAGGTTTATAGCAGCAAGTAGATAGTAAAACCACACAAAAATGTAGCACGACTACAATGCACGAGTGCAAAAACCGTAGGGAGCACGCGTACACATTTTTTGGCAATAACTAATGTCATACGACATGCTCAACTTTTTATTTCTCTCATGCCCCCCTCATAAAGTGGCGCACTAGTATTTGGCCGCCTGAGCAATTTGTGATCTGTTGGATGAATGCTCGCAAGCAGGAGAACGTCACGGGTCCAAAGACAACGGCGAGTCTTCTTCGATTCTAATATATAAATGCGATCAAGAGAACAGCGGCGGAGGTGGGATTCTCTCGACCACTCGGGTTAACGTCGGAGGCCGACGAAGAGAGCGTTACCTGGTCAACGTTAGTTTAGGCGATATACGTCAAATCCATGTCGGATACGCGAGGTTATAAGGTTGTTAAATTTCCGCATCCCCCTTATCTCTTACATACATCTGCCACCAATAAGCGTGCGCCGTCCGCTTCAGCTTTCTCCTGCAACATGCTTTTTCGCCATTTGTTCATTGATTATAGGTGGGGGCGAAGACTCGGGATGGCTGGCGGTCTCTGGTCTGCGCTTTGGGTATGATGTGGTGTTAGACAAACATCAAAACATCCGCCAAGGTCAAGTGTAATGTTTAACTTATATAAAAATACCGGGCTGACGTCAATGTGAGCTTAGACAAGTTGGGTAGCCACACCGAACCACCCAGAACTTCGATGCTCGACATATTAGTGGCCCCGTGTCCTGGCTTTGCCATGGTTAGGCTCTTAGAGCTCCGCCTTTCCCTCTTACATATCAAGCACAACATCCGGTCAGCCCAGATTTCCCAATTCTCCTCCATTACCCCAGTTCCATTCATGCTTCCGACTCACAAGGCATAATTGTATTGATACTGGCAGCCACGAGGTCAGTCGTACGCTCCAGCCCCTATGCATCGACCATGTCTGACGGGTCCGGCCAACGGCTTCAGACACATCGGCCTCCAATTCGAGAGTTCCTTGTCTGATGTACACATCGCAAATCACACAGGCTTTCAATCCTTATCTCATTTTACTACTCTACATTTTTTTCCCAATCACCACCCTGTGTTTTAACGTGAGTGTTCTCCCCCTGCTCTCTGTATATATGTTACTCACCGAGGACCACGCTCTGCTTTCAATAGCGAGTGTGATGGCCGTTGTAGAAAAAGTGCCGTCCGTGAAGAACGATGCCAACGACGCCAACAGGCTTGCAGGCGGCATCGCCCGTACTAACGGTGGTGGCTCCAAGACGCCACGAAAGGTGCAGTGGGCTGTTGAGGGCGATTGCGGAAGGGAGAACGAAGCCTCCGCATCTACGCATGTCCTTGATCCACAGGGTCTCGACGTACGTCCTTCTTTCTCTCATATCCACACTGTTGACCACCAGTCGTCCAGCCCACCGCATTCCAACGCCTTGCCCACGCTCTTGAGCGGCACAAGTTCTCCCCTCCAGCTTCAGCCTTGCGGATCAACACTCCGACCCCTCTATCCACCCCAGTATCTCCAAACACGCTCTCCCCTGGAGAAGCTGTAGGAGGGAGCTACGTCCATCCGGATGAGCGCGCGGGATTGATGGGCGTAGATATCGAACGGTCTTCACATGCAGCCGCATCCAAGGCCATGAACACCGGAAAGCATGTTATCCTTGCGCGGTGGCGACACCTGCGGGATCGGAATAAGCAGTCTAATGCTCGCTCGCGCGATGTAGAGCACGGCACGCACTCCCCTGTGGAGGCGCCCCCACTTCCGCGGCAAGGCGTGCTGTCCGCGCTGCTGACGTTCTACGAGAACACGACAGCCGCCAGTTCGTCCGCTTCTTTGACACCCCGACTATCTCCAGGCTCCCGTAGGCACTCACCCGACAGGGCGCGGCGCGCGCCCGGGTCTCTAGACTCGCGTTCTGACCGCTTTGACCGCCCGTCGACGTCGTCCTTCCTCATACGTCCCCTCAAGACGCTCGGGGTCGGCGACCCACTGCCTCAAACGCGCAATACCGCCGGTGTATTCGGCCCGCTCATCGCATCCACGGGCAACATCATAGGGGCAGCTGCGCCGACTCACAGCGCCATCGCACCGAACCTCAAGCGGCCTGGCTATCGTCTCTCGCGGTACGGTCACGTCTGCCTGCATCTCTGTCCGTCTCGTAGACGCTGACGTTTCCATTTCTGCCGCACAGGTACTCCCTGGAGAGTAATCTGCCCATGCGTCCCAAGTCCCATCTGGCACGGACGCTCACCAGGTCCCACAGCACCACCTTCGAGTCGAAGGTGGCGACCCTGCCTGGGAATGCGTCGTCTTCGTGTGGAAGCGCGTCGGCTGCATCTGAGCGTACTACGGGCGAGTCTGCCGAGGCCCCGGCTCCTTCGTCTTTGAACGAGCGCGTTGCGCCGTCCAGTGGCGAGCGTCAAAAGTGGGTCGAGGTGATTAAGGACCTGCCCCGCAGGGGCTGGCTTTCGGTCTCTCGCCCGGGAACACCGTCTCCCCTGGGGACGCCGACTACGGACGTAGGGGACTGGCCCGACGAGAAGCCGGACTTCGAGGAGCGCAAGCGCGAGAAGAAACGCAAGCGCAAGAAGGCAGAGATTTATGTGCGCTTATCTTCGTGTCCTTCTAAGTGTTACGGACTGAATCGCTCACGGGTTCTATATTCAGATCACGCGGCATGTTGCGGAGATCTTGCAGCGGCAAGAGTTCATTTTGAAGCTGGCGCGGGCGATGATGATGTTTGGCGGGCCGACGCACAGACTGCAGGCGCAGATGCAGTCGACGGCGCGCGTGCTGGACATCGAGTTGTCGTGCATGTATCTTCCTGACGTCATGCTCATCGCGTTCGACGACTCTGCCACCAGCACCTCCAACATCAAATTCATCCGTCAGAGCTCCACTTTGGACCTTGGCAAGATCCATGATGCGCATGAACTCCTCTGGAAGGTGAGCTCTCCCTCGTCATGTCTCACCTCTGACTACCATGTTGCTCATTATCGTTTTGCCCAAGGTCATACATGACGAGGTCTCTGTGAAAGATGCGTCCGTAGAACTGGACGAGCTCATGTGTAAAAAGTCACTCTATAGTGCCTGGCAGATTACTATCTTCGGCGGAATGTCCTCCGCCTCAATCTGCAGCCTGAGTTTCAATGGGTCCTTCATCGACTGTCTCGTTTCGTTTCTTCTCGGCGCGCTCCTCGTTTCCATCCAGCTGGTCTCCGTTCGCAACGAATTATATTCTAATGTATTTGAGTGCGTCTTTTTACCGACGCTGTCACTGCGCTTTCTGATCCTGCACTCGTCGCTCAGAATCACCATCACGTTCCTACTCAGCTTCCTGTCCGCCGCTCTGGCTTCTACTCACCGCTTCTGCTACTCTGCTGTCGCCTCATCATCGGTTGTTCTCATTCTCCCTGTGCGTTCTGTCCGGCCTGCATCTCCATCGAGTTGGGTTTTCTGACTGTGGTGTGCAGGGTTTCATCGTTCTCCGCGGCAGCCTTGACCTGTCGTCGCGGAACTTGGTGTCAGGCGCTGTGCAGACGTGTTACGCGCTCGTATACTCTTTGTTCCTTGGGTTCGGCCTCGCGATGGGCGCCGAGATATACATAAAAGTAACCGGGCACGTTGTCGTAGGACCTGAGGATTACAACTGCGTTCAAAGCCACTCAGGTGCTCTGTGGTATCAAAGCACGCCTTCTCGGTGGTGGGGTATGTTCCACCAGCGCCTTCGTCCGAAGCCACCCTTTAATGCTCACCGAATTGCCCAGCGTTCCTCACGGTGCCTATGTTCTCGCTGTTCCTCAGCTTCCGCAACCTGGCGCCGTGGAACCGCAAGGAGCTCGTGCGTAGTGCTGTTTTTCGTCAGACACAAGCTCGCACGCTGATCGCGCGCTTTGTCAGGCCATGATCGTTTCCATCTCGTGTATCGGCTGGGTTACCAACCATTTCACGAGTCAAAAGTTCCCTAACCAGAGCGATGTAAGCGCCGCAGTCGGGTACGTGCCTCGCAGCTTATCCACGACATCACACGTCGTCTGACCCCTCGCCTTCCCCCGCAGCGCTTTCGCAGTCGGCATCATCGCCAACATCTACGGTCGCTTGTTCCGCGGCAATGCCTTTGTAGTCATGGTGCGTCCTTCCGATCTCCTACATCCGCACACGGTGCGTCTGACGGTACTGCCCCCGGACATTCCAGATCACCGGCATCCTATTTCAGCTGCCGTCAGGACTCGGGAACGGCGGGCTGCTCACGTTCGCGTCGCAGACGACGGCGGGCAAGTCCAACTCGTACCTCTCCGGCTTCCAGACGGCGCTGCAGCTTATCTCCGTGTCGATTGGCCTTACGGTGGGCCTCGGCATCTCCCTCGTCCTCGTACACCCCATCCAGTCCCGCCGGAGACAGGCCGGAGTGTTCAGTCTCTGATCCACCTTGGCTTGGACTGGCAGTATCTGGGCTCACAGCGGTCACATGTACTGATTGACACTGCCAGTTGTAGGGGTGGCTTGTCACGGCATATTGGACACATCCTTATTTTTTCCTTGTTCCTTTTTCTTTCTTTCTTTCTTTCTTTACTATATCGAATCATTGTCTGGCATTCTCAGGGCCCTGCTCAACACATAGATCACTACACTAGTATTGTCATGTTTTCTTGTACCTACCACTCACCACCCAGTCTTGCTAGGCAGACCACCTTCCATGTCTCCTGGTCCTTTATGTCGTCCATTATACCGCCGGTATATGTGAATTTTTATACATAGACTACTATCTTAACATCCGCATCATGCACTCACCTTAATAACCAACTCATCCGATAGTGCCTGCTCAGAGTGCAAGCAGTAAATCAGATTATAGAGACCTGGATGGGGTGTGCAGCCCGAGCCGCTAGGGCCCCTCGATGTGTTGTCAGTGAGAAGGACAGGTGTCTGCGATGCAGAGGAGCCTCCGCGATCGACCGGCTGTAGTATGTTCCAGTTTGGGTTCAACGGCCCGGCACGCGGCGGAGCAGGCTCCGTGAAGACCTCGCGGCTCTTGCGCGCCACCCGCGCGGCTTGGTTCGGTTAGCAGGTTGTCTGAGATCCAAGTGCTGGTTTCGGCACTAGTGACGGCTCTGGGGCGTTCGCATCGCTTGAGGTGAGTTACCCAGTGGCCTGAGAGCAAACACGGAATAGCTGTCGTTTTCGTTCGTGGGAGGTCTGTTATGGGAGACGAGGTGTTTGGGGGATCGTGTTGGCAGTGGGGACGATGTCCGAGGTGGCGGCTCTGGTTTGAAGTTGTCAGGGCATCAGTATAGAGGTGCTTCAAGTTGCTTATCCAAGTCATCATCGTCAAGGCGATTCGATGGCAGGGGTCATTGTGATAGGCCCATATGCGTCTGGTTCGTGCTCCAGTTTCACAATTGAAACGTTGCAATTAGGCAGGATACGATATGTGTTACTCGAAACCCGTGTAACAACGGTGTAGGTACACGACTCGGGTCCGAGTCGCAATGTCATCTCTTGTAGACAGTCGATCATAGGCTGTAGGTTTGTTCTTCACTGCGGGGGTACGTTGTTCCTTCCCTACACATTATGCTCCGCTTCGGTATCTTTTGTACCGCAGGCATTCACCGTTCAATCTCGGCTATTGTTATTCCTGAAGGTGTTGACGTTGTTCTTAGCTCTGACTGGATTTTCTCCTCCCGACGTGATATTGTTGCCACAATCAGATCTTGTTTGATTGATATTACAGGTCTCCGCAAACACAAATGGACTCATGCTTACAGAATTGAATCGTGGGAGCCGTGCTGAAGCTGCGCTTTCCCATCATGTGGGTCATTATCGCGATGTCGCCATCATGCGAGTGGCAAATGCTCGTGCACATGTAGTGGAACAATGGCGATCCCCAGAGTTTATTGTCATTCCCTTACCTCGTCATCGACCTTGAGGCCGTTCACTGACACATAATGTGGTTCTCTTCGTCCTTACAATGCATGGATTGTTGTTCCCGCGACGGATACCGACATTCAACTGTTGACTATGATGCTTCCTTTCTCATGTCCGACAGGATGTTTCGAGATGGAATCCTCAAAAACATCGCCGTAGACTTGTTGGGCATGATTAACGAAGCTGGTCGCAATTGTCTCCCCTTATTGTTATTGTTCTTCCCTGTAAAGCTTTTTAATATGTAGCAACGTACGTGGCGATGATACTATTTTTGCAATAACAAAGAGTTATTATAGACAGGTGTTCTTCTGCACAAGAAACACCAAAAAAGCGTCCTAACAACAAGGACAAAAGCACTGATACAAGTCAGTAAGTAAGTAAAAGTATTGTAAAGTAAGATCTCACCTCAGTCTCGATAACAACACGAGGACTGAGAAAAAAAAAAAAAAAAGGCGGGGTATCGTAAACAGGCTAGATAAAATACCTGTGGCTGGGAACTATACAGTAGCGGAGTGATCGAGAAACTAGGTAGTTATCATATATTTTCTGCGGAGAGGAGACGAAAGTTTGTGCGCGCGTCGGCTTCTGCTGAGTTGCCTAAAAAGGAAATAGTAAGTCGTGCATGCACCAGTTTGCAATTCCAACAACTATCACCCCCCACAAATGCGTTGATCGCAAGATACCGCACCGTCAAAACACTTTCTGTCTGTATTGTACTTATGATAGATGTATCTCCTATATTCATGATATGTACAGTGCGGTACAAATTACCGTACAATGACTGTTGTTTATCCGACATTTACAATACGTGCAACGACGACCATCACAAAAATGCTCTGATACACGTACCATAAATGATGTATTCATAATGGATCATGTGACCATCCGTGTGGTAATGTTACATGTACAGTATGAACAGTATAGATGGGCTGTCTGTGGGCGATTGTGGCAAAAGTGCTTTACTCATAGGTATAAAACATTGTCCTTGCATTTCATTCTTCTTTGTCTCCCCTCGACCTTCCATTACCCACACATCTTCCCTCTTCTCTTCATTCTTGCATGCTCCACTACTGCACAGTGACTTGGAGTGGGACCTCGGCACTGTGGCCTTAGCAACCTGAGTCCAAACAGACATTATAAGTATGTCATGTGAGGTGAGTAGGATTCAGTGTTGCTTAACCACATAGCCGGACTATTCTGAGTTGCTGTGTGGTATGTTGGAAGCACAAATCAGTGCATGCACTTGCATCAGGAAAACACCAGTCCACTAATTGAGTGCTATTCTGCTAGAGACTGCTTGCCTGCTAGTCAACTGCTAAGGTATTTGTTGAAGCTAATCCTAAAAATATGGTTTGGCTGCTAATCAGATTATGTCTGACTTATTTGTTACTACATTTGATAGTCCTAACCATATTTATTGTGATGTGCTGTTACTGTAGCCACTGGCACACTGTACCACCACTGTTTAGGGTTTGGCATGGGCACAGGTATGCTAGTATACCAGATGGCTGGTAAACCCACACAGTTTTACAGTGTTTCCCTCTTTGTTTTGTTTTCACAGCATTTCATTGTTGCATGCCCCAGGACTGCACATTGACTTGGAATGGGACCTATGCACTATAATTGCAGCAATATGAGTCTCCTTCAATGGACATTATAAGCATGTAGTATAAGGCCAGTGAATGAGCTTCAGTGTTGCTAGTATTGTATTGAGTAGGTCCCATCCCATTCTAAGTTGATGTGTAGTATGTTGGAAGCATAATCTGGTATATTCACTTGTGCATGAACTTGTTGTATATACCTAGACCCTGCACTGCACCCATGCTGCAAGATCATGTAAGCTTGCATGGACCACACCTAATCTCCAACAAGACCTTTCTTTCATTTTAGGCAGTTTGGTAATTGCTGACATGTATGGTGTGATCTCTTTCCACATAGTGTAGTCATGGTCCCTGTCAATATGGGGATATTATGATTGCAAGCCCCCCATTTATCTAATATCAGGAAGTTCCACTTGGTATTTCAATGCACCATAGTTTATAAAAAAGTCCCAAAATGACAGTAGGACAGCAGGTCATATTTAATCATAGAGATCAGCATTGCAAGCAGATGAAAATGGTGCCACAACTGCTTCACAATGTGACTGTGAGGCCAACACTATGTCGAAGCTGAACAACAAGGAAGAGGCTGAAACAAAAGGACGATCATGCTTAGACTAGTGGATATCCCAGATGTATAATCAGTAAAGTAAAACAAGAAAGACTGCACCTAGTGGATATCCCAGATGATCAGAACTGGGGATAAAATGCTAAGTGGACTACTGTATTTATAGTAATGGAATCAGTGCACAGACCATGCTATACACTATAGGGCCAGAATATGAGAACAAGAAGAGATGAGGTTGTTCATGCAGGTTATGGCAGGCAACAATAATTGAGGACAACATATGCAACAAGTTTATATGATCCCCATATGGGGAGAAAAGAAGCAGCATGACCTGCAGCAAGTAGGTGAGGTGTGGGCAGTAGAAGGAGTGCCATGACACAAGAGGAAAGGCTGCAGGATGTTGTAAGATAGAGGATAAGATAGTGAAGAAGTGTACTCACTCAGTCTTGTTGTAAGACAACAACTGAGTGTTGGAAATATCCATGGTATTTGTTCAGCTCCACTATACTTATTACTATACATCTTCTTTATGTCCTTACTGATGCATGTTCTACCACTTACTTAACTTACTACCACATTCTAGCCCCACTTACATCACAATACCACGTTTGTGTAGCATGTACTACACCCCCACATACAACCCTGCATTTACACTCCGCCTGAACTCAGTTCAGCATGCACTACGTATACTTCGCCCCCCACTTTCTTACCACTCTACAGCATTATACTACATGTTGTACCATGCATCCCCACTCTGTGCCATAGTGCACACCACTTACCACTGTGCCCTAACCACCATCTATACCACCTGCTTCCTCCTCTTTGTCATTGGCTCATATCTGTGCAAACAGGTTATGGGCCCTGCCCAGCACAGAGCCAACATCACCATCACCACCCTCTTTATCATCCTCATCTGCATCCCACATGCCAATGCCACTCCCTCTGCTCCTAAAGTCGACATCCCACAGCTCAATGGCACCGCGAACTACAAGCGGTGGTCAACCCTTGTCAAGCACACCCTCATCATCCTCGGCATCTGGTATGCAGTGGAAGATGGACACCCACCCACGACATATGAGAAGATCGTAGATGAGCCAGGAACAGCAACAAAACCCAAGCTCTTCCACTACACTGACAAGGTCCTAAATCAGGACGAAATCAACAAGTTTATCATGGACGATGTCACAGTCACCTCCTACCTCACACTCTACACCAGGCCCAACACCAACCACCATGTCTCTGATGACAACTCAGCTCACACCAACTGGGACCGGCTCAAAAAGGAGTACGGAACCCATGGCGACATGGCCACCTACCATGTGCTGCAAGTATTTCAGAAGTTCTCATTTACAGACACAAGTCCGTATCTACAACAACTCGAAGAATTACAATGTGCATGCGTAGAACTGAAGGAAGGAGGAAAGGTGGTGAGCGACAACGACATTGTGCTTACAACTCTCATGGGACTGCCAGACTCGTGGTCCCCCATTGTCGCGTCCTTCATAGCAACACAGCCCAGGTTATTCAAGATAACCAATGATGCGGTCTGCCACCTCATCACAGAGGAGTGTAACTGCAAAGGTGACAACTCCTCAGGGCACATCCTCTCTGTTGCACAATGCAATATTGTGGCCAGACTCACTTCGCATGGAAAGGAGAAGCTCAACCAGTACAACTGCTCACAGTGTGGGCCTGGAGGCCACTCAGACGAATTCTGCTGGGTCCTGCACCCAGAGCTTAAGGATGCCCAGATGCGTGGTGCAGCTATGTTGCAATTCACTCCATCTACACTCTCACTAAGCTACATACATGTGGTACCACTATCCCCCCCACTGTCTCACTATGTGTGATTGTACGCAGTCATGCAGCAGCCAATGACAAACCCATTCCAGTGCAGGCACACTGTGCAACCCTCGACATCTGCAGTCTCGCCAAACCCATTCACCAACACTGCAATGGTCATGGCAGACCCACCAGAGATCATGCAGTCAAAAACCTTGCCACTAATGCTCTGACAAAGAAGATGGCATGGAGATGCATAGCGCAACGTTTGCATGAGGTTCATGGCCATCAGGCCATCTCTTTTCTATCATCTAGGTTTTCCATACTTTATTGTACATGCGTGCGCTGTTAACAGTGCAACCTACGATACCTTACCACCTCTGCCCACATCATTTTGCCACCCCCGCATTTTTGTCTTTACTACAACCTGTTGCCCCACATCTTGTGTCGTCTTACCACTCTGTCACGCAGCCGCACATTCCACTGCTTTTGTCAATAAACCACCTTGTCACACTGCAATAAAAGCTTGCATTTTCAACAACCATCACTGTATCTAAAGAAGACAAACCACTACTCTACCATGAACACACCTTGACAACAACAACATGACCACCCATCGCACATGATTGCACTTGTTGTGTGCAATCCACTTTCAATGCTGTGTGCTTGTGTGCAAACTTCAACATGTCACATGCCATGGACTTCTGATCCACTCCCGCATGCACCCACTCACTCACACACATGGCACAACACATCATCACATCACCATCACATGACACATCACACACTGCATCATTTTCTCATGTTACCACTCTCTGGCACTCGCAGCACCACTTTGTCATCCACCCCATGCACGTTGTCACTTGATGTGCACACTTTCTCGCACATCATGCACATGTTTACGCCGGCCATTGCCACACTTCAAGTCCCACCACTACACTGAACATGGGGGACTGTTGGAAATATCCATGGTATTTGTTCAGCTCCACTATACTTATTACTATACATCTTCTTTACGTCCTTACTGACGCATGTTCTACCACTTACTTAACTTACTACCACATTCTAGCCCCACTTACATCACAATACCACGTTTGTGTAGCATGTACTACACCCCCACATACAACCCTGCATTTACACTCCGCCTGAACTCAGTTCAGCGTGCACTACGTATACTTCGCCCCCCACTTTCTTACCACTCTACAGCATTATACTACATGTTGTACCATGCATCCCCACTCTGTGCCATAGTGCACACCACTTACCACCATGCCCTAACCACCATCTATACCACCTGCTTCCTCCTCTTCATTGTTGGCTCATATCTGTGCAAACACTGAGGAGAAGTATAGTATAGTATGCATCTTATATAGTAGTGGAGAATATAGTTAGGGTGGAGAAGTAATCCTGAAGTACAAGGATGCCTAAATACATGTAGGACATGTGAGCGTAGGCTTGGGCAGGCAATGAGCAATAGTATGATTGATGTGGTGATAAGCAGCATGTCCCCAGGTGGGGGAAGAACAGATGACAAGCCTGCAGCAGTAAGAGTAGTCATGAACATGATAGGTGTCATGACATGATAGTGGGAGAAGCTGCAGGTAAGGTAAGAAGAGGGGTAAAATGGAGGTGGAAGAGTACTCACTCAGACAGCATTGTAAGACATCTGAGGAGTGTGTATAGTAAGGTCCCATCTTATATAGTGAAGGTGAAGTAGAGTTGAGGTGGAGAGTAAGCAAGGAATACAACAACTACTATAGTGGGGAGGGATGTGTGTCATCCCAGAATGTGTGTGGAGTGGGAGTCCTCGGAAGTATAGATGTGAGTAGTCATATGTATGTAGTATGTAAGTAATATGTGTGCAGGGAGTGTAGGTAGAGCCAAACGAAGTATGTATGTATGCGCACCAATCTTTCAACAGGATGCACATTGTCTGGAGTGTGTGGTGGAGTGGGAGTGAAAGTAGAACCATGTGGGGTTGTGGAGAAGTGGGTGTTGTGTCACATGTGTGTAAATATGTGTAATGATGGAGGGGAAGTAGAAGCCAAATGAAAATGAGGAGTGGGAGTTACATCAATGATGTACAGTGAAAGTTCAACAGAGGTCATAGCTAATAATAGGAGGGATGCATCAGTGCTGTGCAATAAGTGCAGCAACAGTGAGATCTATGGTAATAGAGACATAAGAAAAATAGGAAAAATGAAGAGAAAAATAGAGAAAATAGTAGTGGCCTGACAGTGACCAATCCCATTACCTGAGATTAATATCTTACTGCAAGGCCATCTTTTCTCTCATTTGGTCACATTTTTATACAGACATTTCCATTCTAATACCTATGTTCCCATATTTCATATGACATACCCATTCTGTTTTGTAACAATGTAATTTTGTTGTTTGTTTTTCAGAACTGCAGCTCTACATAGTCAGGACCTGTTGTGAGAACAGGCATGAGCAGGCTAGTAGCACAAAGACAACCGTAGACATAGATTGCAGCATGGAGGGAGGTAGGGATGAGGACAAGGGGAGAAGACAGAGGGCACCAGACATGAGGGCACAGACAAAGGACAACATGCTTTCTATGGTGTAGAAAGACTTTCTGAGAAAAGACAAGACAATGGGGGAAAGAATAGATATAGGGGCAAAGCTATAGAGTTGTAGCTCTGCTCCAAAGACTAAGACAAAGAGACTGCCTAATGCAGTGAGGGAAAAGATGTGGCCTAGAGTAGATGTGGGAATCAGGCCAGAAGATGTAGACTAGACGAGACAAGATGAGATGGGGCAGGGCAATGCCAGGTAATACATAAGGCAGACATAAGAGCAGATCGGGGTGATGAAGATGGGAAAGATAAGATGAGATAAGATATAGATAAGATAGATTAGGGGTAGATGAGATGTGTTGGAGGATAGGATGTAGGTAAGAAGATCTAGAAAAATAGGAACTGCTCAGTGGTGTAAAAGTGAGACAAAATCCAACACCTGTGAGGCCAATCAAGTAGGTCTTCAAACAGAAGGCAGACAGACACTTCAAAGCCCATTTAGGTAGTCAGGCTGAACAACAACTAAAACAAAGGATACAAAATGGGATGATGCTCACTGACTAGTGGATATCCCAGATGTTCCGAACTGGGAAATATTTGTGTGTGCAGGATATGGGAGACAGTGGCAATGATAATGTATAGGAGTGTCAGCAGGTAGGAGAAGCTCATAGCAATGAGTGAGACAGGCAGTGGCATGGCTGCAGCAATGAGTAAGAGTCACAAGTGCAGTAAGGCGGAGTGATGTGGTTGAAGTATGTCAGACTTGGTAAGAGACATCTGAAAAATGTGTAGAACAAACCTGCAGCAATGAGTAAGAGTCACAAGCACAGTAAGGTGGAGTGACATGGTTGAAGTACACTGCAGGCTTGGTAAGAGGGTAGAGGGATATGGTGGAGATGTAGGTACTCACTCAGACTTGGTAAGAGATGTCTGAGGAGGGTGTAGGTAGCATATCCAGTGTATATAGTATCTGTGAGTAAAGTTAGAGCAGAGTATGTGTGTGCAAATGCAAGGACTGCCATATGTAGAGGGGATGTGCATCATCTGGAGTGATGTGTGGAGTGGGATAGTGTATGGGCAGTCCGAGGGGTTTGGAGAGGAAGTATAGCATGTGTTGTAAGTCATATGTAATGTGTATGTGTGCAAGAGGTAAGCTGAATGAAAAAGTATAGTATGCACAGAGAATTCAACAGCCCCCCTTGTTTGGCAAACTGACAGAGACCAGACTGAGCATGACACACTGTGTGATGAAGGCAATGTGCAGTAGAGACTTCATGAGGGAATTGGTGATGATGGACATGGAGGGAATGCAGTGGAGGGTGATGAGTCCATCTTTGATGCATTCCCAGATGTAGTGGAATTTAATGTCCACATGCTTCATGCCCTTCCTGATGATGGGGTTGTTGGTGAGGTCAATGGACCCCTTGTTGTCACCATAGAGTGCGAACAGGAGAGCTACTCACAGTTCATGCAGGATTTTGTGATACCATGCAGCTTGTACTCTGACTTGTGAGAGGGCAATGAACACAGCTTCAGTCAAGGACAGGGAGACAACATGCTGGCAGTGAGATGACCATAAAATGGCACTGCTGTGCAGCATAAATATGAGGGCTCCTGTGGAGTGATGATCTACAAGTGATGAGGCCCAATCAGAGTCAGAGTGTGTGAACAGAGTGTCATCAGGCATGCCACTGTACTTGAGGCCAAGAGCTGTGGTGCCAGCCAGGTATTGAAGAACATGTTTTGTGGTGGCGAGATGTTCTGGAGCAGGATTAGCGGCATATCACATGAGAGTGTTCATGGCAAAGGTGATGTTGGGGTGTGATACAACAGCCACATACATAAGGCTCTCCATGATTTGTTGATATATGGAGCATTTAGAGGGACTGGCCATGCCTGCAAATGGAACAAGGTGTGAAGTAGGTGCAAGGGGCATCGAGACTGTGTTGCAACCATCCATACCAAAATGGCACATGATGTCTGCGATGTACTGTGATTGGCAAATGGAAAGAGTGTGATGAGGGTGATCACACTGTATTTTGAGGCCCAGGTATGTTGTGGTTTTGCCAAGGTTGGTCATCTCAAAAGCAGCAGTGAGGGCACACTTGAGTACTTTGTTGAGATTATTGCCAAAGATGGTGATATTGTTGACATATAGTATGAGAAGTAAAAAGGAGCCCCCACCATTTCTAATGTAGAGGCTGGCATTGGAGTTGAGGTGGCAGAGCTGCAGCATACCAAGGCAGGCATTCATTTTTGCATTCCACTGCTGGGCAGCTTGCTTTAGGCCATAGATTGATTTATGCAGGTGGCAGACTTTGTCTGCAAGTTCCAGGATGGTGAATCCTTCAGGTTGTGACATATAGAGTTCCTCCTCAACATCACCATTGAGGAAGGCACTTTTAATGTCCATCAAGTGGACATGCCAATCATGCGAGGCTGCAAGTGCAAAAAGGAGGTGTAGTGATTTGAAGGGTGCAACTGGGGAAAATACCTCTTCATAGTCTATTCCATGTATCTGCTCAAAACCTTTTGTGATGAGGCGTGTGTGATACCATCCATTGTTTTTGAGTTTAAACACCCACTTGTTGGGTATAGCTGTGTGACCAGGGGGCAGGTTGACAAGGGACCAGGTTCCCATGCCTTGAAGCATTGTGAGTTCATAGCAACATGCAGTGTCCCAATCTGCTGCATTTGGGGATGCATGTGCTTCATGCAAGGTGCAAGGGTCTCCAGAAGATGCAGTGGCAGTGAGCAAGGTTGAGAGGGATGGGCCTGCTCCTGGGGTGATGAATTCTTCACTGCTTGAGGGATCCTGCAGTACATTGGTGTATGTGCAAGTACCATATGTGCTTTCACCGTATTGAGTATGTTGCTGTGTTGTGTGTCCAGAGCACTGAGGGGGTGGTGTGGGTGTGACAGGATCTGTGAGTGTGGGAGTACTGGTCAGAGAAGATGGTGGGGGTGCTGGAGTAATGGGACTCAGCATCTCGAAGATGGGCTCTGGCTCACCTGATAAGGCAACACAACATGCATGTCTGCAACCTGTTTCTGCATCATACCTGGCATGAGGTATGACAATTCCATGGGTGTGGTCTGAGTAATGCATCGTGTGAGTGTGAGTTGGTGCCAGAGGTGCTATGGAGGGTGGTGCAACTGGGAGTGCTGGTCCATGCATGCATAGAGGAGATGCAGGCATTGCAGGGGGAGCCGGAGGTAGAGCTGGAGTAGGGATGGTGGTGGTAGGTGTCTCTGCAGCTGCAGCAGTGGCAGGAGCTGCTAGAGGTGCAGTTGGAGCATCATAATCTGTGCTGTCATCAGACCCAGGATCTGAGGAGTTGTTTGGGTGAGAGGGTGAAGGCAAAAGTGATGGTGGTGGAGGAGGACCAGTAGGTGGAGACTGCAGACGAAGAGGGAACATTAGTTCATTGAATACTGCATTGTGTGAAATTATGACATGGTGTGTGTTGATGCGATTTGCTCTCCACTCTAGATACCCACACCCCAAGCTCACTTACATCAGCACAGTCTGTGTGCCAGCCTCTATAGTATATAAGTACTGTAAAAAAGGGACATAGATAGTCAGTCAGTTTCTTACCCCCTCCAGTAGCATGGACCCACTTATCACTCTTTACTATACTTACTTTGGTTTAATGCTACTGCTTTTACTTCTCCTTGGGCTCTTGCCTGTGCTCTTCCCACCATTGCCATTCCTGCTAAGAGCAGCCTATTGGACAGTCTTAGGGAATGTCTGTAATGATACCCCTGGTAACAAGGTAGTGAATATGCACTTGATAAGCATAATAGATGTTCCTAATGACAATGAAGATTGGGATCAATGAGATAGTGATGAGGATGATTCCACCAATGACTATACAAGGATCCAGAGTGATGAGTTTAGGGTGTCTTAGCAACACTTTAGAGTGACTTAGAGATCTTAGACTTAGTTCTTTAGAGGATGAAGTGAGTTTGTAGTGAGCTTAGGTCAAGTGCAGTATAGGAGAATCCCTAGATTGTGAAGTTGACAAGACTGGGGTTTAAGACCACCAGTCTTACAACTACTTATACAAAACCAGAGTCCTAAGTATAGTAAGGTTGCACAGTAATGTGCAGTAAGTCACATCCATTGTGTAAGTAGTGTGGCTCAGCCACAAGCATGAAATGAACATGAGATAAACAAAGATAAATAAGAGTGAGAAAAGGGAGTCCTTGCTAATTGTATAGTAATAGTCCTTAGCAAGTAAATGTTATAATAAATAAAGAAAGATAAAAAAGAGAAAGATAAGTCTTTTATAGTACTTGGAGCTATGCTCACACTTAAGTATGTAAATACTTAAGTACTATAAAGAGAAAAGGAAAATGAGTCCTTACTATAAGTAGGAGCTAAGCTCACTGCTGTAGTTAATACTACACTTATAGTAAGTAAAATATAAGAAAAAGAAAAAGAAAGAAAAGAAAAAACCATTATGAGGTGCCAAAGCAAGTGCCTTGTAACAATTCTGTCCTCCTTGAGTGGAGTGACCTGGGCCTAGTTGACTGCTGTGCTGCACACTACTGCATTAACAGTGTGTTATGTGATTCCAGAAACACCAAGCCTTCGAGCCAGTTTCATACCCAATGAAAATCATCAGTATTGTGCAGGGGTCAAGCTTTGTCGGACATTCTGCTGGTGTTCCAACATAGGCCAGACAACTGAAGGCTCATAGGTAGGATATGTCAGGTGTGGGGCCATTGGTCCAGAGTTGTTGTGGGGTTGACCATTTGCATGCTTGTTGAGGGGTGTGGTTGTAGACATGAATTGCTGTCTGCAAAGCATATTCCCAGAAACCTCTGGAGACCGATGTGCTGTGTAGCAGTGATAATGTGGAATTGATGATTGTACAGTTCCACCATTCTGCACAACCATTTGTTCCAACACACTTCGAATGTCCCAATTCACATATTCACCACCATGGTCACTCTGTAATACCTTCAGTTTCTGTTCTGACTGGGTTTGGGACCAGGTGAGGAATGTCCAGAGGGCATGCAAGAAGCCGTCTTTAGTCTTCAGTGTGTATGCAATAGCAATGCCAGAGTAGTTGTCTATAAATGACACAAAATAGAGTGAGCCTTGGATAGACTCAGTTACCATTGGACTGATGAGGTCACTGTGAACCAGGTCTAGTGGATGTGAGGTGTGTTTGCTGGATGTATGGAATGGTCACTTTGGGAGTTTGGCTGTGGTGCATCCCATGCAAGGATGGGTGCTTGTGTTTGCAGTGGCCATGTCAAAACCAGAGACCACTGTGGTTGTTTGTAATTTGCAAATGATGGCAGGGGATGCATGAGCAAAGTGTGTGTGCCAGGTTGCATATGAGGGATGAATGGTCAAAAGTGATATGAGGGCTGATGAGGAAATGATAGTGAGGGCTAACCAGTATGTACTGTGTTGTTTTGTACTGATGGCATGTGTGGTATTGTCTTTTGAGAGAATATGGCAGTTGTTGCCTGTGTAGGTGACTGCTAGACTTTTGTCTGTGAGTTGCACAATTGATATGAAATGTCTGGTGGCTTCTGGTGCATAGAGTATGCATGAGAGAGTTATGTTTTTGGTGTGCCCATCGACTATGGTGGTTGCTTGCACCATTCCAATCCCAAGGTATGGAATTGTGGTGTTGTTTCCAAGTTGAATAAGGCTGGGGTTGTTCTGTACTGAGTTTGGCACAAAATTGGTGGGGTAAGGTGATATGTGATTGCTTGCACCACTGTCTAGCATCCAATTTCTGCATGCATTGAAGTAGAACAAAGTTGAGGATTTGCCTCCCATCATGTTAAGAGTAGTGCTATGAGAGATATCTGGTGGTACAGGAGGTGTTTTGGTGACAGCAGTAGCAAAAATGGACAACTTAGCAGACTGCCCCCTATCCCTTTTCTTCTCTGGGTGAAGTATTCATTGCTGTGTCCTCCTGGTCCACATTTCGTGCATGTGTAGCAGTTCAACTTGGGTTTCCTGTGCGATGTAAACCTGGAGGGAGTGAGCATGTTGGTGGCCAAAGTGGTTGAAGCCATGTTGGATGGAGTGAACACATGCATGTGCTGTGCAGAAGAGAGGATTGAGTGCTCATTTGCATGGAGCTGGTCATATTCCTTGGAGATGGTTTTGCAGACTATATCACTATCAATCTTAAATAAATTGAGTTGAGTTGCAAGGAAAGTGGATATGATGTTGCTCCAGGAACTGGAAAGCCCCATGAGCAGTGTCAGTGCAAGGTCATTGTCCAAGACAGTTTTTCTGGCATCCATCAGCTTGATGTGTGTGAGTTGCAGATTTTTGATTTGTTTAGTGAAGGAGGTGCTGTTGACAAACTTGAATTCTTGAAATGATTGTAATGCATGAAATGTAGACATGGTGCCCTTTGTTCTGTATTTTTTTTTGAGTGTGTGCCAGTTGTTGAATGCTGGGGCATAGTGGTCGATATGGTGGTCTGTTGTTGGTCTAGTGTATAGGGTGAGGTATGTGTTACATGATTTGTTGTCTTCATTGTATTTCTTGATGTTGGCTTTGTTCAAGATTGTTTTGCCATAGTGGTATTTTGCTGCTTTGGTTTCTGTGGTGGGCTTGTCTTCAATTTTCTCATACTCTGGTATCAGGGTGCCTTTGTCTACAGCATACCATAGTTTCAGTACAATAAGTGTGCTCTGAACTAAGGTCACCCAGCATTTGTAGTTTGTTTTGCCTTTGAGTGGTGGAATAGTGATTTTTGGCCATGTGGTGGCAGAGGCAGTTGGGAAGTAGGATAGGGTGATGACTGCAATGATGATGTAAGTGATGGTGCATGTTGTGTTGGCTCCCATGCACTGGGCAGGGCCCATAACCTGTGCACACAGGATATGGGAGACAGTGGCAACAATAATGTATAGGAGTGTCAGCAGGTAGGAGAAGCTCATAGCAATGAGTGAGACAGGCAGTGGCATGGCTGCAGTGATGAGTAAGAGTCACAAGCACAGTAAGGTGGAGTGATGTGGTTGAAGTATGCTGCAGGCTTGGTAAGAGGGTAGAGGGATATGGTGGAGATGTAGGTACTCACTCAGACTTGGTAAGAGATGTCTGAGGAGGGTGTAGGTAGCATATCCAGTGTATATAGTGTCTGTGAGTAAAGTTAGAGCAGAGTATGTGTGTGCAAATGCAAGGACTGCCATATGTAGAGGGGATGTGCATTGTCTGGAGTGATGTGTGGAGTGGGATAGTGTATGGGCAGTCCGAGGGGTTTGGAGAGGAAGTATAGCATGTGTCATAAGTCGTATGTAATGTGTATGTGTGCAAGAGGTAAGCTGAACAAAAAAGTATAGTATGCACAGAGAATTCAACAATATTGCTAGGAGTTGTGGAGTATATATAGTACTGTAGTGTAGGGCAGCTCTATGAACTAGCAAAAACCATGCAGTAACACTATAAATAATAACCAGTAGTGAAAGTCCCTCTTAGGGTGATGAGTAAGAGCTGCAGCAAGTCTGATCAGAGAAGAAGGGAAGAAGGGAGGTTGAGGAGGGCACTCCTTTTATCCCATAGGAGTTATTTGTACATTGAGTCATGTTGGAGCATGGCTGAAGCCAAACTGTCAGATGATGAAGTAGTAATTAGTAAAGTAAAAGGGAAAGACTATCTGTCAGGCTGGCAGCACATGATGGTGCACATCACCAGCCATGTTTGTTACAGCCTGGCCCACATTTCATTTTAACTGCATCTACATATATGCTATCAGGCTGCATTTCTGCAGCATTTATCCTTTTATTTCTTTTGTTTCTTTTATATTTCTTTTATTGATCTGATAGGATAAGATCATTTACATTTCATCTTATCTCATCTTATCTTATCTTATCTTATCTCATTTACTGTCACTTTGTGTCTAGACTATGAGGTCATACCATGAGGTAGCTGCATGGTCCATAGCTTACTGTGCTACTACTTTACTTAGCCTGCCCTAGAATACTGTGCTGGTCTGTGTGCTGTTCCTTAGAGTATATAGGACTGTTAGTGGTTAGCCAATAAATCCCAGCTAGTTATTGTTGAAATATGGGCAAAGTGGCAAATAGCAGATTGAGCATCACATTGCAGATATAGGCTTGTTAGCCCAGGTGGAGATGAATGACCCAAGAGGACAACAGTCCAAAGGCCTGTAAGATAGAGAAGATGTGTACCAGAGGGAAGAGGGTACACAGAAGACAGAGAGAGCTGCATAGAGCAGGTATGTCAGAAGAGAACTCATGGAGTAGAGGAGATACTCACCTCAGCACATGCAGAAGTGCTGAGGTGAGAAGATGATGAGATAAAGAAAATATAGTAAGAGCAAAATAGAGTTGAAGAGGAGTTCAAACCATAAAGAGAAAAGAAATACCAATAAGATGAGATAGAGATAAGTATACTTAATAAGTAAACAGTGTGATCAGCATCATAAGGTAATGAAAAAACCAACAGTTATGGCTGGATTTCCTCTCACTTTGCTTCTGAGTTTAGTCTGAGTGTGCTTGGTCTCCCTTCAGGGATATGTAGGACTCTGGTCTTACATATGCCTACTTACTATACAGTATGTAGTACATGGACATCAGCAGTATGGAAATCAGAATAACTATATAGGATAGTTATTCACTACTTAGATTAGTAGTTATCATTTCATATGAGCCCCCCCTTTTTTTCTACAGCTTATTTTGCATTTTTCTGCTTAGTATAACCTTCCTATTCCATTTACAAAGAAGGGACTGCAACTTATCACATTGGAAATCCTAAGGATAAGTTACTACCTTTCAGAAGTGTCTTCAGAATATTCTCTAAACCTTAAGACAACATCTTAGAGATGCTTCTCAAAGGAACTCTTCTTTATTTCCTTAGTACCTGACCCCAAGCTTGTTTCAGTTACCAGTTCTTGCAGAAACCTCCTTACTGTGGTGCTTTTCCTATTAGTAAGTGTTGCCTTCCTATCCACAAGACCCTAATGCTGTGGTAAGACTCCCTCTGTTTGAGGATTTGGAGTGCATTTGAAGGTCCTTTCCACTCCAAAGCTCCTGGAAATATTACTGTACATACTGTACCTTTCGATTATCTTTTAAGTTACATTCTTATGTATATAAAGGGGGCAGGTTTGGGGCTTCATCCCTAAGCTTGTCCACTTCTGTAATACACTGGTTATTGTCAAATGCACCAACAGGAGGAGAATGTTGTTTTTTTCCTTAGCCTTTATCTCTACAGGATGCTGTGCATACTATAATCACTTACTGCATATGCCTTACATCATATTGTATCTTATCTTCCCATCTACTGGCTACTTGGTGTGCCAGTAGTCTTTCACATGGGTTCATTTATTTAACCTACATCTTTCTCCTTTCATCTTTTTTTTGTTTTCTATAGTTAAAGCTCCTCTTGAACTTTACTGCACTTTACTATATCATCTCTGTTGTCTTGCCCCTAAACCTCAGCACTTCTTACATCTGCTGAGGTGGGTTCTCTATTGCACACTCTCCTCTTCATCTTCCTGACTAGTACCTGACTCTGCACAGTTGTTCTCTCTGTCTTCGGGTACCTCTACACTCTGTATGCTCATCATATATCTCTCAGCCATGTGGCATTTCTTGGATTTCCTTTTTGTCTCCACCCTCTTCCTTGCAATGCTAGAGGCCTATGCTGTTTATCAGAGAATCCCTTTCAGTTCTCAGTCACTCATAGTCATCCTCAATAACAGTCTCTTTACCATTAGGGTTTATATTGTTGCAGCCATTAATGTACACTTCTACCTTACTGTTGAATGTCTACTTCTGCAATGGTGATATTGACACCTTTTTCATCCACATTATTCTCTTGCTTATCACAATGAACTATTTACATACACCTCTTCCTCCATTATTCTCTAATTGTCTCATTCTTATTGTTATTTTTACTTCCCATCATTCTATTGTTCTCTAACCTGCCATTGTCTCACAATAGAACAAAGACACCATTGTACTTGGTTATCTCCCTCCCTTGTTCTTCTTCTCTATCATCTTCATTCATTATTGTCCTCTCAGTATATATACTGCTTCACTGTCAGGACATACTTATTTTCTATACATTTTATGATTTCTTTCACTCTTATCACTCAAGATCTACAAAATATTTCTTATCAGATTATAGTAGATCTTATTGCAATTATGTATGACTCATTCCTCATTTGTCATTGGGCCACTTACTATACTTATATGACTACATTTCTCACACTTGATTACTGATGCTATGCAATGCTGTGCATTGCTTATTGATTACTCTCACACTTACTGCACTCCTCACTTTATATGCCTGCCCTATAGTGACAGCACATGGTCTGTGCACTGAGTCATTTACTACATATAATGTACTTGTGTAGTAGCTAGTTCTTTAGCTGAATACATCTGGGATATCTGCCTTCTAGTGTGACTCATCCTCATCCTAAGTGTTAGCCTTCTCCTTTTCCTTTCTTTCAGTTGTGAGCTCACTATTTGGTGTGTGCCTCACATTCACATACATCATCTCACTTCAGCTTTCTTCCTCATCACTGAAGCAAGTATTCTGCATTACTTCCCTTCTTCTCTTCCCAATCACTATATCCTCTCCAGTATACTTGTGCTGTCTCATGCTTACTGTGTATCCCTGCACTTCATATATCTATTCAGTCAATCTCTCTCTGTCATCATAGATACATGCTGGATTCCCATGACTATCCTCCTTGCACTCTCAGTGGTCTCACCAACCATGCTCCTCACTTTGTGGTCTCACATGTGCCAGTTGTTGATATCTGGGCAAGGCAGCAAGCAGAGAGAAGTGTTGATTTTTACCTATCTTAGGATGCTGGACATACTTCCATATCCTTATCTCTTTCTATCTCTACAGTTCAGGCTCCTCTCTAACTCTATTTGGTCTTTACTATATCTTCTTTACCTTGTCTTTGTCTCACCTCAGCACTTCTGCATGTGCTGAGGTGAGTATCTCTTCTACTCTCTGAGTTCTCTTCTGACATACCTGCTCTATGCAGCTCTCTCTCTTCTGTGTACCCTCTACCCTCTGGTACACATCTTCTCTATCTTACAGATGTGGCAGTTGTGCCCTCTCCTCTTGTTCTGATGGGCTTTAGCCATTCTCTCAATCTCAATCTGTTTTGGGCTTGATGCCTACTCTTTTTATGTCATGGTGTCTGCTTCCCTAGCTGTGCTGCCCAATTTCAACAAGAAGACCATGTCATAAGAGAGGTAGGCATCTGTAAGATGCAGTCCTACATATTCCATAAGGGATACTAGATGTCAGGCTGCTATTATTTTCCTTATTTTTCTCTTCATTTTTCCCTATTTTCTTACATCTGTATTGTCATAGATCTTACAATCGCTCCTGATCTATCAAAGCGATTCCCATGGTCACATACTCTTTTTCTTTGCCTTTATCGGCTGATGATGCGTATGTCGTCCGATCTTCAATCGGCCTGTCCTATCTTTAGTTATGACTCATTCTCTCATGTCTACTGCACATGCTCACCAATCCTTCTCACACCTGCTGTGGAGTATCACCAATCACTCCCACAGTTACTGCAGAGCTCAGTCAGTAATGACACGTCCCCTCTATTATTAGATATGACATCACTACTTCACTTTCTCATTCTCCTGCCCTATACTGTACTGCATGGTCTGTGCGCATTTTAGGGTACTATATATATGTAAGACTCCTAGCGGTTTATTCCCCAGTTCTGATCATCTGGGATATCCGCTAGGTACAGTACCATTCTCTCTTCTCTCTTACTATACGCTAATATCATCTGGGATATCCACTAGTCAAAGCGCGATTGTCCTTTTTGTTGTTTTAGCATTTTCAGTTGTTCGGCTTCGACATAGCGTCAGCCTCACACTAGAGCACACTCTCTTAAGGTTCACACCAAAAGAAAGGATATTCCAGCCATATCAGGCTGGGTATATTACTGAGCTACTTATAGTAGGCTAAAGCATGCATGGACCAGCACAGTAACTACAGGGCAGGTCAGACAGTACAATACCACAGTACAGAGATAAGGGATGCACAGCATCCATGAGAACCAGCCCATCTAGAATAGCCTTGACCCAGCAAGGACAGTAAGTGATGAAGATATGATAAGATCAGCACAAAAGAAGATAAGATGATCTAATCATATCTAATCAAGAGAAACATAAAAGAAAAGAAAAGATAAAAGGAATATTAAATGTGAGGTGCAAATGTGACCTGACAGCATCAAGCCCAAAACAGACTGAGATTGAGAGAGGTGCTAAAGCCCATCAGAACAAGGGCACAACTGCCACATCTGTAAGATAAGAGAAGATATGTACCAGAGGCTTGATGGTACACAGAAGAAACAGAGAGCTGCATAGAGCTGGTATGTCAGAAGAGAGCTCAGAGAGTAGAAGAGATGCTCACCTCAGCACATGCAGAAGTGCTGAGATGAGACAAAGACAAGGTAAGGAAGATATAGTAAGAGCAAGATAGAGTTGAAGAGGAACTCAAACCATAAAGAGAGAAGAAATACCAATAAGATGAGATAGAGATGAGTATACTTAATAAGTAAACAGTATGATCAGCATCATAAGGTAATGAAAAAACCAACACCAGTTGCAGAGACAGTCTGCCACCCTTGTAGGTGATAGCACAGGTATGATCAGCATGGTGGTAAAGGTGACAGAGGACCCACTCAGACAGGAGCAGGATCAGAGGGAGGTGAGGGAGGCAGTGCAGCAAACATAATGTGCCTGATGATGATGAAGATGATGGTGACAGGGTAGCTGATGACCATAATGAGATAAGTGGTCTCCATTAGGAGAACCACAAAAGAGGGGATAGAAGAGGTAGTTGAGTAAGGACTGGTGCTAAGAGTGGCCTATTGGACAGTCTTAGGGAAGGTCTGATATAACAATACCCCTGGTAACAAGGTAGTTGATATGCACTTGATAAGCATAATAACCATTCCTGATGACAATGAAGAGTGGGATCAACAAGATAGTGATGAGGATGATACCACCAATGACTATTCAGGGGTCCAAGATGATGAGTATAGGATGTCTTAGTGACACTTAGTGACTTAGAGATCTTAGACTTAGTTCTTAAAGGAATAAAGTGAGATTGTAACAAGCTTTGGTCAAGTGCAGTATAGGTGAATCCCTAGATTGTGAAGTTGACAAGACTGGGGTTTAAGACTGCCAGTCTTTCAACTACTTATACAAAACCAGAGTCCTAAGAATAGTACAAGTAAATAAAGTTCACAGATCAACAATGATTGCACAGCAATCAATGAGATCATGTGACTTGGTCACATCTGTAGTAATCTAGGGTAAGGTAGCCACAAGCATGAAATGAACTAGAGGTAAACAAAGGAAAATAGAGACAAAATAGGATGAGTCCTTGCTAAATGTATAATGATAGTCCTTAGCAAGTAAATGTAAATAAATAAAAGAAGATAAAAAAAGAAAAGGTAAGTCTTTATAGTACTTGGAGCTAAGCTCACACTCAAGTATGTAAATACTAAAGTACTATAAAGAAAAAGGAAAATGAGTCCTTACTACAAGTAGGAGCTAAGCTCACAGCTGTCATTAATACTACACTTATAGTAAGTAAGATAAAAGAAAAAGAAAAAGAAAATCATTATGAGGTGCAGGGGGGGGGCACAGGTTGAACTACAGGGGGGGTAGGGGTGCCAACTGAA